>CM052344.1:4048057-4193368 GCA_028455595.1 Lasioglossum vierecki | reverse complement strand
AAAAGAGAAATACATTCTTTACTTGAAATTAATTATAATAAACAGTGGACTGTAATCGTAATGCTAATACTTACTGTGGCGTGTCATAATATTTATAGTTGCAGCCATCGAGTGGCTAAGGACTTGGGCGGCGTACGATACTTTGAAAATTACTCTTGCACAGTAGTAAAATCTTTATTTTGTGTTCCTGTACTAAATTCGTGTTATCAGTTCTCCTTTTAGAGTGAAACTACCACACTACCAACCACTGATATAATATCAGTGCTACCAACGAATGGCAACTGTGAATGCAATCCTGTATTTCCAACATACCGCCCGATTCTTAGGACGCGACGCGATCTTCGCTCAGAATTTTCATAAATATAATGATCGTAGTGCAATGAGTTCGCCTTGTTATTGATCGTAAACAATTAAATCAAATTCAAAACTCCTTTTGATAAAAAAAACATCAATCGCACAATTTTGTTCTAAAAATGAGCGACAAAATTGTAACAATAGATTCTCAGAATTCCACTTGTTCTATCGAATAACCCTCCGATCGATCTATTCGAGTAATTCGCAAACGATTACAACGATAAATGTAACTATTTATTTCAGTGCTACCGATAAGACGATCGTTCGCAATCACAAATGCGAAAACTGGATTTTCGCAAGCGGTTGTATTTTGTTGGTTTTTCGAAATTGAGGTTAGGAGTGTAGGATCTAGTTTTCAATATTTGAAGGCTACTGTTACGGGCTTCGAACGATTTTCAACGGGCGAAATGGTGCCGACGATGCCGCCTGATTCACATAAAATCTCGTTGAAGATTATCGAGGCGATAAAACAACACCCGGTTTTGTACAGTGCGGATGTGAAGGGCTCCTCGGTTAAACTGCAAGAATTCCGGCAGAAGGTTTGGAAGAGGATTTCCGACGAGCTCGGTCTCGATCGTATGAACTTGTCTATTTTCTCCGCATTCTTTTTAGAACGAAATTAAACGGAAAGCTAGTGGAAACAGGTATCAATCAAGTTATCGAATTACTCTGTCGTACGTTTCAATTTTATTTATCGTTCAGTGAGGAGCAAAACTGAATCTCAAATTAACTCAATGTAACTTTATTGGTACCTATTTCTGCTGCCAATTTATTTAATTCTGTCTCAACTGTAATTATATACATTCATATCCATTCAATTAATAGAATAATCCAAATAAAATATACCTACAATAGCGAGTGTGTTAATTAATTTAATACGTTAATACGAGTGTATGTTTTATTGAAATCTTCAGCTACCTGGGTGCGGTTGCGATGGAAAAACTTGAGAGACACCTACTGCCGTATACTCAAGTATAAAAACAAGACAGAGAAAGGGGTACGCAGAAAAAAATGGATCTTCGAGGATCATCTCAGTTTCTTAAAATTCCCGTACGTACAATAGCTTTCTGACAATGTAATCGGAGAATATATCGACTACCTTCTAAAATTCTTCAACTAGATACGAGTCTGATTACCAGCCACAAAGTATAGAATTGACAGAGGACTACATCCAAGACATAAATGCTGGTGGAATTAGTTCTGAAGGCCTCCTGGAGCAGCTCGAAGATCGTAACGATGAAGACTACAGCGAGTACTTGGAAATCCTAGAGGAGACGACTGCTGATCCTATCCTGGATCGAGAATCCATGGAGTTGATGGATAATGGGGACACTGGAATGAAAAGTGTGGAGGAGGAAACCATGGCAAACGATATCGATATGTATGCGCAACAAATTCAATCGAAGT
The DNA here is from genome assembly GCA_028455595.1 of Lasioglossum vierecki. NCBI lineage: Eukaryota > Metazoa > Arthropoda > Insecta > Hymenoptera > Halictidae > Lasioglossum > Lasioglossum vierecki. Next base: position 4,191,607 of record CM052344.1, on the reverse strand, counting down.
ATAGGAAAATAAGGCCGAAGAAGGTAAAGGTTGAGCCAGTGGAAGTGCCTACGACTTACAGTGTACTGAAAACATCGCCGTTCAAGAATACGACGGTAGATGCACCAATTTTTGTTACTGCACCAGTTGCAGGCAGTCCAAGTAAAACTGTCCCCACAGGCGATGTAAGTTTAACGACGAGTAGGGTAAATTGTACAATGATTAGCACCCTAACTCAAAATCGGAGTAAAATCTTTTTATCTTTTCTTGAAATGTTTATATGAGCTCAACTGTCTATTATTATAAGTTAATTGATATTTTTCAGCGAAATCAAACAGTTTTACGAGTCATAAATCTTTTCTTTTAAAATATATTCAGTGAATAACAATCATACACAAATAGTAAACTTACGAAAAATGATTTGCTATACCAGTTCTTAATATTTGCCATTTAAATAAAAATTACAGTACAATTTACCCTATGTTTTTTGTTTCACTGGGGAATATAGCTATCACTATACTGTTTCTTTTTCTAATTTATAGGATGTAAGGAACAATTACGATCAAGTTTATCTAGCACCAGAAGGAAAAAGCAGTATCGAACTTTTTTTCGACAGTATGGCCCAAACTGTTAAGAGGCTCCCACCGAAAGCGCAAGCAGATATCAAAATGAATATCTGTAAAATCGTGACTGAAGCTGAGCTCAGATACTCTGGACGTAGTACACCACAGAGTACACAACAGTTTATTGCACCACCTGGAATGATCCCAAAGTTAGTTTTAATACCATGCAACATGATTGATAGACAGACTAACAAGGGTTGACAGTCTTGAACTGTGCAAAGTCAAAAGTTATTGTGATATATTGTAAGATAAACAAGATGAGAAAGATAGCTACCAATGAAAGAAGAAGTAACTGACAACAATCGCTGCGGTGTTGAAAGTATTCTGATAAAGACAATTTTTGTAATTAGTGTGGTGTTCCTCTGTTTTGTAACATACATTCATAAAGATTGTTCATGTACATACGTGAAATGTTATCGTTATATTATAAACCTACTGTTATACATGAATACACTTATTTTAATAGAATCTGTGCGAGATCTCATTTGTACCCAGTTGAATTATTTTATAGACAATGTTCGATCATTTTTTTATATGACAATAAAATTGTAGTGAAATTCTGCAAACCCTACTGAACACAATGATATATTTTCTGATCGTATAAATGTTTAAACATTTTAGATTTATTTGAGAGGGAAAGAAAAGAAAACTCTTGAATTTGCGCTTCAACTGTAAGAGTTATATAAATGTCTTTTTTGTTAAAAGATGTTTAAAATATTGTTTAAAGAAATTTAAAAACTACAACTTGGATTTTGTTTCAGCAACGATCATTTTACGTTCACTGCGGTAATTATTATCGTACTGTTTGTATTTAAAAACAATAGGACAATAACTTATTTGATTTGAGTAAATATTGAATCGATATATCGCGAGACATATTATATAACAGATGAGTGCACATGTGCTTATAACTATCATGATACGATATCTATGCACATGGGATTAAAAGGACAAAGATTTTATCTACATAACTTGCGATAAAAAGCTGCAGCTCTAACAATATGATATTAAGATCAAAAATACTGATTTTTCATTTGAATTATCTTATCATTTCAAGAAAGATCAGAAATCTATAATGAAATAGGTACATTTATAAAAGAAGACTTATTCGACATCAAGCGACACTATTCAAACAGTATTCGAACGATTATTGTAAGTTATATACTGTAAATATGTTGTTAACAATTTTTAAGTATAAAGGACGAATTAACTTTCTACAAAATTGTGCTTTTCTTCAAAATAGAACTTTCGCCGAAAAGGTAAGCAATAAAAAGTTTTAGGTTAATTATCGAATTGGTATCCAGCACTGTTCAAATAATTGTTGTATTCATTCTTTATGAATGAAATTACCATCACTTTTCCGACGAAAGTAATTCTTTATGAGTTCGCTGTTTTTACAAATTATCGTCATTCAATTAATTTCTGTAATTAAGTGAAAAAATGCAAGAAAAGGCAAAGGATTTTTGGAGTAAATTATTCTGTAATTCAGAATATTGTTTTATCAATTGTTAGGAATGATTTAAATGTTACTAGTTCTTAAAATGATTTGTCGTGAAGAATATTATTAACTGTACCATATAGTACAAATTATTTTTACGTAATCTGTTAGCGCAAATTGACGTAGTAAATCGCAGTAAATCCTGTTGTAAAAAATATTGAATATAATCTTTACATTTATAATTTGATGATATGTTTTCCTCAACGTTTCAGCGAATCATTAAACAAGATGGCCAGAAGAAAAAGAATTCCAATGAAATCACACTAAAGAATTTTAAAAAGCACCTGCAAACAATAAAAAATGCCATCACTCCTTGGGACCCCAATGACAACATGGTCCCGTGGTCAGACCGTCCACCAGAAATTTCAAAGCACTGTGATGTCGTTGTGATTGGCGGAGGTGTAATAGGCAGTTCTGTGGCGTATTGGTTGAGAAAGCGACTTCACAAGCATATGAAAGTTGTTGTCGTCGAAAAAGATCCCATGGTAAACTTTTGATTGTACATAGATTAATGATCCGAAGACCATAATTTAATTAGAAAATTATTTCAGTACACCAAAGCATCAACAGTTCTTTCTGCAGGTGGTCTACGTCAGCAGTTCTCCCTGCAAGAAAACATCGAGATGTCCCTCTTCGGTGCAGATTTCTTACGCAATATTAATCATCATTTAGGCATTGAAGGAGAACCTCCAATCGATTCATACTTTCATCCATATGGATACTTGATGTTGGCATCGGAAAAGGGAGCTGAGACATTATCAAACAATTCCAAATTTCAGAATTTTCTTGGAGCAAACAACGTTTTGATGTCACCATCTAAGTTGAAGGATATGTTTCCATGGATCTCTTCAGAAGGTGTCGCGTTAGGTTGCTTGGGACTGGACAAGGAAGGCTGGTTTGATCCGTGGTCTCTGCTCTGTGCTCTAAAAAAAAAAGCGATGTATTTGGGTGTTGAATATGTTCATGCGGATGCAAAGGGATTCCTGTACAAGGATACTACAAATGACAGATTGGACAAATTAATTGTAAATTTTCGATTTGATTAATATTTCGTTCGATCTGTAATATAGAAACATCTGCTATGTTGCTAAGGAGGTTTATTGTTTGATAGATAATGACACCACAGGGTGAGAAAACCTTAACTTTTTCAATAGCTGTTTTGGCTGCTGGAGCTGCGAGTGGTGAAGTCGCAAAATTGGCAAATGTTGGTACTGCAGGTGGGATGCTGAGCATGCAATTACCTGTCGAACCAAGGTCATTAGTTAACAATAAACTTCATCAAGTTTCTATCCAAAATAACGAGTAAAGCAAGACTCATGGGAATAATTTTCTTATGTAGGAAAAGATATGTTTACTGCTTTCATTGCCCTGAGGGACCCGGTATAAACACTCCATTGACAATAGATTATACTGGAACTTATTTCAGGTGAATGTTATATTAAATTGTGGATGCATTCAATTCTTTATAAACGTTAATGAAATGTTTTCATGATCATATTTTAATTCTTCAGGAGAGAAGGTTTAGCAGGCACTTACATCTGTGGGAGATCGCCAGAAGAGGCAGATGAACCACCAGTTACAGATTTGAGTGTCGATTACGATTATTTTGATGAAAAAGTCTGGCCTGTACTTGCACAAAGAGTGCCAGCTTTTGAGAAATTGAAAGTATGTTGCATTTAGAAATACCTGTCTCAAAAATAACATTATCCAATATCAATTTTCTGTTTTGATAAGCAGTATTTTTGTTTTGCTTGAATCATGAATTAATTAATAACAAGCAGTTTTCCTTCGAAATACCATAGTTATGTTCTTGATATATTGAATAATTAAGAACTAACTCTTTAATGTAAACAACGTGCTTTCTTTTTTCAGTTAAAATCCTGTTGGGCAGGATATTACGAATATAATACCTTCGATCAAAACGGAATAATTGGATCGCATCCTTTTCATAGAAACCTAATATTTGCAACTGGATTCAGTGGACATGGGATTCAACAAGCACCAGCTGTAGGCAGAGCGGTCTCAGAATTAATTCTTGATGGTACATACACCACCATTGATTTATCAAAACTCAATTTCGATAGAATCATTGACAATTCACCTGTCTTCGAAGCTAACATTGTTTAAAAGGTTCCTCCTATTGTACACTACATTATATTGTTAATATACAGGTGTTACCTAATTTGATACTAAACACTTTTGTATAAATTTCTATGTCGCTGTATACAATTCTCTAGCTACCAATTGTATATATTTGTATGAAATAGATAAGTATGTTCAGATGTCTATGTGATATTTTTATTCCTATAACGAATATGTGTGATAATTAGATTGAAATGTATATGGTAAAAATTGTAGTGATATAAGTGAATATGATTTTTAAAAAATAGTGAGACAATTACAACGAAAAACCGATGGTTCAGAGTTCAAAAGGTAATTTTAAAGGTCCTACAAGTTACAAAATACACACAAATACACAAGTTATACATTCATTTTTCAGAATCAAATAATACCAATTTTTTAAAATTCCGCGGGGTGTTGAGAAGTTGAGAAATCGCCGCGCATGCGCGTGAAATCTTGCACCATGTATCTGATCATATAGACATAGCATTTTAGACATCAGTGTTATGTACATACCAGTGCATACTCACATGAGTTGTCAATCAAAATTGATTACGATGTCGCTCAGGATTTTCCGGTTCTGATTAAATAAACTGCCGAAGCTTTGATGCAATTTGAAAATCGAAATATCAAATAATAATAATAACTTTTCGATATAGTTTTTTCGAATAGTGTTAAAATATCTTCTCGTGTGAAATTGAAACTAAATTGCATTGTTTAAAACGTGTCTATTTAGTCAGTATTTTCACTAAATAAATTAAAAACGCAGTGACATAACAATGGAACTGTCGAAAGATGTTATCGAAAGCTTCGCCAACATCTCGAACGTAAACACGATCACCGATGACAATTTCCTGCAGATTGTAGATGCTGTTGTTTCTCATTTACAAACGAATCCTACAGACACAAGCAGTGAGTATACTCTCTATCGATAACGAACAACATTAAACGTAACAGCATGATTTACAATGATTAAATTGCAGGCATCGTCAAGTCTATAGATTCCAAAGTGATTCTGACAAAGAAGATCTTCGCAGACATATTATGCTTGTTCGTAGAGGCAGCTCAACATGATTTAGACAAAGAGAGTTTAAACAATTTGCTCTGTCAAATGTGTAGCAACGAGAAAAGAAGAAAGAGATTGTGTGATGCATATATTAGTAATAAGAAGACCATACAGTCTCAATTGGAATCGATAAGCAGTAATCCGCCACACATTGTTGACATAGACTGGCACCTAGACTACCGTGTCAAGGTAATCGATTAATTTGATCCACCGAAGATTACCTTATTTTTATAAAACTGATTTTCAGGTGGATACGTGTAACTCACTGGGCGTTCCTTTGTATCATGTTAAGCTTGTTACTAAGGAACATGAGAGGATAAATCATGTGACATTCTCGTGTACGATACAGCAGCTGCAAGAACTAGTGTTTAAATTTAAGGATGCTATCAGATACTCAGAGAAACTAACTAATGTGTGACTCTGTGTAATAGAGTTTATGATTTTTGTTATGGTGTTCACTTAAATACAGCATACGCATGTATGATGTCTTAAGACCTCAATAGAAATATTTTTATATGTAAATACCACGTATCCGAATAGAATTATGTGTAAATAACACTGTTCAACAAATTGTAACTTTTTTCTTGACATTCTCATGGCTTTTTCATCAATTAATAACAGTGGTTCTTTTCCATCACTCTGAATCGTTAAGTAATAGAATTCTGAACGAAAATTTATATTTTAAATCTTAAAAGAATTTTGTCTATCAATTTCATTTTATGGTGTATTATAGATTTTGCCTTGGACCTTTAATTTTCAAAATAAATGAAAAATATTCAAGAGAATTAGCGTGGTACAGGCATTTCGCTCTGTTCGAACATTCTTAGAACATGTTTAAATATTTATAGAAATTTGTATGTAAGAAACTATTCCTATGTAATAAACATTCATAGAGCGTTCACTATGAAAACGTAAAAATTGAAAGAGTGTCAAATATAAAAATCAGTATCGAACAGTGCAATCGCTAGCCCTGAGCTTATGACATTATACATGCAAAACGTGAACATTTACACAAGAGAGTTATCATAGTAATCGTTTAATAATAAATTCAATTTTATGCATATAAGTGTAATGGTAAAATCTTCTTACAAACAACAGACTGTGTAAAGTATAATCAACTATATTTTTCTTCTCATAATTAAAACATTCCCTACTTGACGTAGTATTTATTATTTACTGTACTGATAACACGCGCGCGTGTGTGTGAGAGCGTATGTGCGCGCGCACACAAACATACGCGGAACACTTGCATAAATTCGAAAAAACAAATGACGATCAACGTTTCCATAAATAAAACAAATCTCGAAAAAACTTCGTCTCGAGTCGTTTTCCCAGCTGAGAACCGATACTCGCAAAATTTTTCCATGCGCTGAAAAAATCCTACACACCCACCATTATCTTTTTTCCCCGCATTCGCATAAATCACTCACTCACTCACTCAGGTACACCTTGTATACAAAAGAGCCGCGCGCGCACACAACCAATAACTTATTAAAAATACATTGTCGCCTTTTGCTCTACAGTCAGACATCTCTCTAAAAATTGCTTTCTCGTAATAGACAAAAAAATACTATCGATATACCGGTTCTTACGTGGCTAGAAAATATGCGTGTTAAATTATATTAATGATCGATAATTTCTTGCCTTTTCTTTATATCCTAATACATGATATAGATTTTTTTTCTTTGAATCATTATACATTATTTACAAGTAAACGTGTCTAAAAAAAAGATCATCGAATATTAAAATTTCTCTATACATTAACTATTTCTTTCTTTCCGGCACTTGGCGAAATTAATGGTGAATCGTTTTTCGTTTTTTTTTTCTTTCTTTATCCATGCGTGCTATCTCAATAATTCGGTGCAGTACAATACATCGACAATGACAAGTAATCAAATTGGAAAGAGAGAAATCTCTCGGGGTGTAATAACTACACCGCATTTGTCCTGTTAACAACTATCTCTTTTGATCGATTCTTTTAACGTTACTTCATATATAAGTTTACTGTGTTAAGGCCTCGGAAATTTTCCTATAACTGCTTCCATTTTTTGTCGAGAACCAAGCCAATCGAAAAAATAAACTCTCGCCATCGCTAAATCTATTTTATCGAATCCTCGAGGCTTTGGTTGAATGAGACGACAACAAAATCTCTTCGGAAGCGTCATAAATACTGACTTCGCGAAATTATTTCACATAAATAATGTCACAGATTCTTCGCAGAGTCTTCTTCGTCACATTCTTGAAAAGCAATGTGCAATCTCCTCGTGCCAAAGACCCCAAGTAAAAAAGCTTCGTTGAAGATGTGAAACGTAGTAACAACAAAAGCATAGAAATATATATATATATATATATATATATATATATATATATATATATTTTACAAAAGCATACGGTAGATTACTTTGAACTTTGAAATTGCACCTCCGTCTTGTTTGTCTGGGTTTCAGATCTTTTCTCTTGTTCCTCAGTTCTCCCACATTTCTCACGGTTCGACTCCTGTTTCTCACTGTTGTCTATCTGCATTTTGTTCTGCTCCTTCTCCGCTGGCGCTTCATCATTGTTCTTGCCAGTGAGACTCCCATTCATTTGGGACACTGATTTCTCCCTTTTCTTATTTACACTATCACTGACTTCGTCGGGTCGTTTCTTCTCCACACTCTGTCCCTTTGTGTGATAAGCATTGTCCTTGGTGCACCCCAGTGAGCTTTCCTGACCCTGTTCTGCAGCTTGAGTGTTCTCCTGCTTGTTCTTCGACGGACTGGCCTTACTCTGTCCAATATTCGAGACAGCAGTTGTATTGACACTCTCCGTACTGCTGAAACTGCCAGTCTTAGACAGATTGAATGCACTGAGATCCTCTTGTGGTGCATTCTCTAGAAGAAGTAGATTGTTAGTCTCGAGGGACGTTGTTGCAACGATCTGGGCCTCAGTTTTGGCTAGACCGTAAGATGTGGGTGAAATTGCAGTCAAGGAAGTGGTCTTGGGAGACTTTGGTGAAGAATAGGTGCTCGGTGGTATTCTCTGGACCGTCGGGGGTTGGGAGACTGAGGAGAAGCCAGTGGTTTGTGGAATATAGCTGGATCGTTGATACAACTTGTTAATCGAAGGTGGTAAACTACTGTGGAAGGCACTGGGGGATGGAATTCCTGTCGGTGAACGGATCAGAGGGTTTGGAAACCTGCTGGCATCTGGGAATGGCGGTGCAAAGTGGGGGTAGATTAGCCTAGGATTCATATTTGGTGTCGGAGAGGGAATAAACGGGCTCGTCGAGAGCATGTTCACTGGTGAATTCTTGGGAGAGATTGGCGAGCCGGTGCTCCTGCAGATGTCCCTTGAGAATGGAGGGTTTGGATAATTCCTAGCGCTTGGAGAATATGGAGGAGGCGAGACAATAGGCGAGTTGATCGTCGAAACGATCGGGGACAGGGTTTTCGGATCTATCTTCATCATACTTAGGTTCCCATTCTTTGAGCTACTAGAAGTGTTCGTGGTCGACGTCGGCGTGATCGTCGACTGTTCTTTTTCTTTGTTGTTGTTGCCGATCCCGTACATTGGCTTTACTCCAGAGGCGGGATTGCCCAAGTACCTCGGCATGTTCCTCATCGTGAAGATCTTCGCTGGCTCCGACTGGATTGTTTTGCTCCGCTCTGAAAGCGCGGTTTGGTGTAATTGACTTTGCGTCTCCTTGCTTTGATTCTTCACCGCTACATAATTGTTTTTGGATAGTTTAGGGTTCCAGCACCTCGGAGGGTCGCGGAGGGTCGTGTAGCCCACCGCTTGAGTTTGCTTCTTGGAAGCCGAGGAAGTCTTCTGTATCGAATGCGACGTTGTCATCGGAGAAGCAGAGGCCAGCGAGGTCACCCTGTGGCCGTCCTTCACGTTCGAATAGATGTTCTTGTTTTCTGTCGTCATCATAGTACTGGTAGGCGTGTATACGGGCACGTTCGAGATGTTAGCGAGTTGCTGCTGCTTGGCAGCCTCGCCTGACACCGATGACGAGCTACCCTTCCTTGCAATCTTCAATAAATCTGGAATGTCCGACTTGTTTCTCGTCTCTGTTTTGTTCTTCTCCTTCGAGTTCTCTCCGATCTTAGCGCAAATATCATTTATCTTCGAGCCTGAGGCTCCGATCTTTGCACAGATCTCATTCAGGTTCGAGCCCTTTGTGATCAATTCTTTCTTGCGGATGGTGGGTTTCATCAGAGAAATTGGAATGGCATCTGGGCAAGGAGGGGCAGAGTATACGCTGGTTATCTCCAGGTTTGCCTTCGAACTCATCACCGATGTTGGATAACTGTTTTTCATGGAGGAAGCAATGCTCATAGGGGGCATACTAAATATTGTTGGATTTTCCGACATTGACGAAGTCACTATGTTCTCTGGAATCGTGGAGACAGACAATTTCTGAGCTGTGGATGTCGCCAAACCTTTCAAGGAATTCTTCAGCATCGCACTATTTACTAAATCCTGAACAGCGTGCGAGAACGTCGGCGTACTCTGACTCATCGTTGACGTGGAAGGATTGATTCCGTTTCCAATTGATCCAGACAAAGATGCAGTCAGGTTCAAGGTAGAAAGATTCTCGTTAGCAAATGGTTCGGCTTTTGTGTATGGTGACTTCTGAGGAGTTGCAACGGTCTGCGTGTTGACTCTTTGGGTTGACTCTACAGAAGTTTGGTCCGCTGTCTTCTTCTCTGAACCACTTTGCTGTTGATCAATCGATTGCACATTTTTCACACAGGACTTCGCTTCTTCCGAGTCAGAATTGATTGTAGCTATGATGTGTGTCGAAACAATTGGTTTAACTTCCTCCGACTTTGGCGACATTTTTGTGGAAGGGCCTGATGCTTTGCTCACTGCCACACCGCAACTGTCTGTCGTAGTTTCTGCAGGATTTGAGTTCTCTGTGGATTTTGTGTCCACTTTCTTGGATGTCTGTGGCGCGAACTTTCTATCTTTTATGTTTTTTTTCAAAGAGCTATTGTTGCTATTGTTAATTGTCGCTGTTTTCGGTTGAAACTGCAGCTTCACGCTGAGAGCATTGATTTTCGATCCCGTGTTTATAAGCTTGGCTTCATTTTTCGGATGGTGATTCAAAATCTCCGGTTTCTTATCCGCGATGATGGTGTTGTTGTTATTTTTTGAAGATTCCTTTTTGGTCTTATCATCGCCACTGGCATTGCATCTGGTTTCACCTTCGTCCACGCATTGCATTGTTTCTTGACATTGCACATTACTTTTGATTTCGACATTATTATTATCCGATTCGTCTTTCGACTGCTCGTCGTTTTTAGTTTTCACGCCTTCAGCCCCCTCGATCAACATTTTATCAACCTTCACGATTTTTCTATTACCGAAGTCAACTGTTTTAGAAGATTCGTCATCGGTAACTTGTTGATTTAGGGATTGTTCGTTGTTTTTAGCAATCTCGGACCTATTGTTAGCATCTTCTTGTACGGGCGATGCATTCACAGTTTCAACGTTCGCAATGGGTTCCTCGGTTTTCGTATTCTTTTTGAATTCCTGATCGGATATATCCGTGATACTCATTATCCCAGTTTCGGAGATTTTCAGTTGCACCTCTTTCCACTCTCTCTTCATAGTTTTCTCTTCTTCGGAGTCGATAGGACTAATTCCAGCATTAAGCAACGATGTTTTATAATTGACATTGTCCTCGGAAAGTTTTATTCGCTTTGGAGAAGATTCGAATATCCTGTAACTTAAATGCAATGGCACTTTCTGAAACAAACAGTAAGATATTTGTAGGATCAAAGTTCGCGTGTTTCTCAATTCGTACGGATCATTAATATTTACCCGCCTCCAATGGTAAATGTACATCACATCCATCAACGTGTAACTACTGTGTAGCGGCTCCTCCTTATACATAACATCTACCCTGTGTGCATCAGTTAACCCATACTTAGCTCTTATCAGTTTCTGCAGGTGAAAAATCGTAACTGCAGCAGGACAACGAAGGTATCTCCTCTGAAAAGGTTTCACAGATATTTCCTTGACATCCTTGGATGGACTAAAGTATTCTAACGACAAACTGAGAGACTCGTCCGGAGAATATATATGCGACTCCGTGGGTTCTCCTCTTGCCTCTGGAGACGCCGTTTGGGCACATGCCTCTGGATGCTTGGAGTAAAACTCTCGCCGGCATCGCATTTCGTCTAGAATAAAATCGATCCAATTAATTTACTGTAGTACACTACGATCGTTTGTGCAACTTACTTTGATAGCATCCGGGTACCAGTTTGTACACAATGTCCTGCAAAGTGTGGTCCGGACGAATGTTGAGTAGTGGTTTACTTTTGTGTACCTGTACCTCGCATATCGGACAGTACTTGTTGTTCTTCAGATACTTGACGATGCAGCTCCTGCAAACTGTAGTGCGACATTAATCGCCTAAACAATCCAACCGTCGCTTAACTCTTTTGCAACGTTGATATCCAACTATGTTCACGGTAGAGGATCGAGGAAAAGATAAAAGAATACACATACACGAATGCAGGCACTCGATGATGGTGGTGGCGTCGATGAAGTATCCACCGCACAACTTGCACGTCAACTGGTCGCTGAGCTTGGACAACCTTAAACGATGCCCTCCACTCTGACCTGACATTCTGTCAAATAAGAAATTGATTCGTATAGTTGCCGTTAGTATGCAACCAGTTTTACAAAGTAAATTTAGGGTAACACGAGAAATTGATGATATTGCGCGGTATTGGAGTATCGTCACGATACAAATAAAGCGGTACCATCGCACGATTCTCGACGCATTCGACGTCGATAATGTTACGTTGCAACTTGCTCGGCGACTTAGTAGATTCAAATTGACAGACTTACGTGGCGAACGACGCGAAAACTGCCCGTTTTTATCTAGTAATCGCCATTTGATTGAAGAAGTCAGGAAAGTTGGGTCGAAGCTCGAGGCGAGATTTCACAAATGCTCTTCGCGAGAATATTCATCGAAAAACAAAGTTCGATCCGAATCTGTGAAAAAACACCGTTCACTTGATGCACAGAGTATCGTCGGGTCCGACGATTTTGTCAGATTTTAGTCAATTTAGTTCATCGTAAAATAGGCCACGGTGCCAGGAAAAACTGTGTGGAGAGAACGACAGCAAAACAAAATGGTGGATAAACAATCATCCCAATGACATTTCCAAAAACATGAGTTTCTTTCTCAGAATCTTCCTTCGACGGATCACACGAGTTTCTTGTGGAATGAACGACCGGAATCAAAGAAGCCTGATTATTTGCTTTTCTCGAAGGGTATTCCGGTAAATACAATTGTTACAAACTATTTCGTCCATCAGATTAGAGATATCATTTATCGATATCACCGTAGTAGTGTATTGTTGCGTACAGAGATGGCGGGATTCTCAAACGGGTTTAGCGGTTCATTTGAATCGTTCGAATGAGATGCAAAGTATCAACAAGTATATAGTTTTTCATGACGAATAAACATTAAATTATGGAAAACAGTGAATTATGCATATTTCGTTATGCGAGTACATTATATATTGAAAAAATCCATATATTAAGAATTGAGAATTGAGAATTGAGAATTGAGAATTGAGAATTAAGGATGCCATAATTATATAAATTGTATAATTGTTATGTAACGAATTAAAATTTATATTACGTTGAAACTACTCTACACACACGCGTGTATGCATATTGTACACGCATATGGTTATGATTTGCGCTATGGTGTACCAGTTTTCCGATTTCAACCACAGTTTTTCGCTCATGCGCGGCGATTTCAGCCTCAGTAACGTAACCTTTTCGATAAAATGGGGTACCTTGAGCATCCCGCAGACTTTTAAAAAATTATGGAAAGGCAAAGAGTTAGGTTAGCAAGACGGAACACTCGTCTCGAAAATAATACTCCCGCCAATATAACTCGGGGCGTCACAGGGCGTCAGGTGTAGATACGCTACTGTTTTGACCGCGCATGTGAGAAAAAGCGCGGTTTTAATCGGAACCAATCGGAACACTGTGGTGTACTGGGTTGTCCAGGTATGTCAACAAATTGTACTAAAATGAACCACTTGAAAACTAACCTAAATATGTTCACCGAATAATGTGATTCGAAATATTTGTGAGGTTTTCTACATTATTTTACAAATTTATGTAGTGTATACTAAATAATACAATTTTACACGGTGCAATGTAACTTTTTCGAATTAGTATAAAATAATTATGAAATAATTATCGCCAAGATAATTTGGTGCTACCACAGTGAGTTTGTTTCTGAATAAGGTAAGCATTTCACTTATTTGAAATAATAGTATCATTGTTCACGACAGAAACATTATCTTTCTTTATTAGAATTTCTTGAAACGAAGTAATCATTTATCGTTAAAATGGTTACGTTACAAGATATTAGTGTGCAGCTTATGAAACCAGCTAAGGATCTAGCTGACTGGAAGTTTCCATTATCCCAGGTATACAGCAATATCAAAATAATTGTAACAACATTATAATTACCTAATGTCATGCTCTGTTTCAGATTTTAGAAGAATATTATGCGTTGTTGGAGGAACCGTGCAATATAAACTTTGGAGAAGCAGCGCTTGTTCTGCAAAATTCGGCCAATGTATATGTGCGCCGAATTGAACGTCTTTTTACCGAGATAGACGCTTTGAAGCAAACGTTTTTTGGCTACGAGTAACTATTGCTTTTAAATAAAATATAAATAATACAGAACAATAGTTGATTCGTGTTTTTAACCAGGGAAGAAGAAAGAAAAAAGTCTGTCAGCAAAGAGAAACGAGTGTCCAAGAAAGCGTACATTGATTTTGAGAATTTTGTTCTATGCGATCTCGAGAAACAAGTTGGTAAAAAGATTGATAAAAAGCAGCGTTTCTCCACGCAGAAGAAGATTAAACTGTTGAGTCATCGATTTACTCAGTTAGAAAACAGTGTTGCACAGTTGTGTATTACCATTCAAGCTTTTGATGTGTTGGGAGAGATTATAGGGAAAAAATATGATTTTCGGTAAGGAGAAATTGATTTAACTTGTTTCCCTATCTGAAATAAATTATAAATTTCAAGGTGTAATCAAGCTATAAATACAACTGGAATGCTGGTAGACGAACTAACGCCTTATGACTTTAATCATGTGATCGGTTCCCGTGTTCAGAAAGGAAGAAATTCTCTGTCGTCTTACTCGGAACCAAAGACTCCTGGCACTGGAACATCGGGGTATCATTCGGCTGCTTCTATAAATGATAATGAATTTATCACATCCATCAACGAAGAGTTTGAAGAAGAGAATGACTTCCCCTCGGCCGTGACAGATTTTGCCACAGTAACTGACATAGAAGTCACAGAAAATGAAAACGTGATAGATACAGATCATAGAATTCTGCCTACTACCATTTGTTGCGGAGATCAACATAGTGAGAACGATGCAGTGTTGAATTCAATTGATGTTAGTGCTCAAAATTGCAAAGATGTTAATCCAATTAAGAAGAAATGTCTGAACGAAAGTTTAGAGCAAGTGGTCCAAGTTGAAGAATGTAAGAGGAACGATGAAAGGTGTAAGATTACAGAGAAACAGGAACATGATGAAGTAAATAAATCTAAGCATTCAGTACATAATTCTAAGGAAGATCAACTTTCTCAGGTAGAAGAGTTCGATAGTTTACAGTCCAAGGAAGGACTTGGAGTACGGAAAAAAGGGTATGAGTTACGTCTAAAGTTTATAATTCTACTTCAATGTATACTTATATTAATCTTTTTCTCAGGAATGAGAAAACGAAAGTATCGATATGTTCTGTGGAAGACATCAATGAGTCTGATTGGAGGCCAATGCCGTTATTTAAGGGAATGAAAACTATTCTTTCCGACGACACGCCTGTTTTGAAACTTCCGGAATACATTTCTCTTCTGGAAACAAAATTTAGTTCTGTATGTACAAACGATCGTTACACTATCGCCAAGCTTGTGCTTCGATAACCATTTGTTTTATTTCCAGAAGAAACGTAAGCTAGCATCGAAAGTACACAGACCAGAATGTCTAACAAAGCTTTTCCTACGTGAAGCTGATTCGTTCATGCAGAAGGAAAAGAATTTTATTTCACAAGCGAAACAGAAGTTCAAACGTTTGCAAAAGCGTAAGTTGAATTGAATTATTTTTTCAGAGGTGTTGTATTGTGTTGTCAGCGTTTTCTTGTTTTGAACAGAGGAACTGGAAGATTTCATGAAAAATTTTGACGAATGTTTGAATAGCACGGAAAAAGAGAATGATGTTTCAACATACGAAGCCATGACAGATTCTACCATTGATTCTACCCAGATACCATTACTGGGCTTTCGAATATCTGAGAAGCAAAGCAATTGCATTGAGAATAACACAGCAGAAATTGTAGAAGAAATGAGCAGAAGTCCTTCTCCTGATGCTGTCAGATTAGAATCGGCTCATAATTCATTCGATATCAGCCCACCCCAGGTGCCTATTCTATGTAATGATAATGATTGGTACGAGCCCTCTATCTCGGAAATGGACGTGTCTTACTCGTTACCAGATTATCAAACGTTAATCGAGGATAAGATGAAGGAGATCTTCGAAGAATCCAACGTCACGACCGAGTTAGATCAATCTGTCGCCAAATGGCACGCTTCCGTGCAGCCTATATTGTCCGAGGCGGAAATTAGGCCAACATTCCGAATTCAAGATTACGCTTCCCACATAATAGATACGTTGCAGACATTGGAGCAAAAGAGCACAAAATTCGACAACGTTGTTCAAAATAAACCTGCTTACGAAGTGGCGAGATACTTTCTTGCATCATTGCAATTGGTATTTTTCATTATGACTTTACATTATCTAAGAAGAATGACATTCTTATAAATTTTCTGTCTTTTGCAGGCCAATACGTACAACGTAGAGATAAAAACCATAAACAGTGATGACAACATAGAAATAGCATTGCTTGATGGCAAAAACCGTGAAAAGAAGTAAGGCGGTGACACTTTTGACAGAAGAAAGAGCTGTCAATTGTATAGTTTGTTCGTATTTATTCGAAGACAAATTGTTGTTTTTATTTTTGATATTTTATAAAAGTGAAGTTATATTCTTATAAATTTTACGATTTAATCTGAAAGTTGACTAAATTTTAAATAAAAAGCATGTATTGAATATCAGAATTTAAAATTTATCGTCATGGTTGAGCTTAAGAAGAATTCTATTTAGTTTAGGATCATCACTGGGAGAAACTAGAAAAGTGATATAGCTAATCCTTTGTCCTATAATAATTATGTTCCAAATATTATAATGCGTAAAATGATATTTGGTCCCCTCAGGGTTTCAAATCCATTTTTCACTGGTTTCTTGGCCCTTTTACCTGTTATTTTCCTCTACCTTCATGATCGCGATATTTTTAGCTACGTGTCTGCGAGATTACAACTATATAAATAAACGTTTTTCTATTTATTCTGTAATTTAAATACGCGCGGTGACGTAACTATGATAATAGTTCGTAATACCTAGAATGGCGCTGATTTCGATTAGCAATGATTAGCAAACATCACATACGGTTAGTCAATGGTCTAATGCTCGTACATTGCGTTGCAACGTCTAGAGAATCGTGTTCGAAGACGTAGTCCCTGCGAATCAGCTTTTAGCTCCGTTTCTACCTGCGGCGCGCGGCGCGGCGTCCTGTACTGTCAAATTGGAGTTTCGAGTGTGTCGTGAAACAGTGAAAGTTCAGAGCGAAAGCGAAACGACGCGTCGGGAGTGGCCCTTTACTCGGTACAATCGACGGCATCCGATAGAAATGAATTGATTCCCTTCCCGAGAACTCTTTCGCGGAGTGTTGAAGCCATTCGTGTTTGGAATTCCTCGTTCTATCGTATATTTGTAACTGGCAGCCATGGAAGACGACCTGCCGACCGAGTACGATGTCATCGTCGTCGGGACAGGTATTGATTTTTGCGATACACTTCCCATTTATTCTGTCGACTTCTCGTTTTCGATCATGATAATCCCACGATCATCTTCCGCAGGTATGACGGAGTCCATTGTCGCAGCTGCTGCGAGTAGAATCGGTAAAAAGGTCCTTCACCTAGACAGGTATGTCAGACATTCTCTGTCTTTCTCTCTCTTCTCCCCCTTCCTCACCCCCTCTCTCTCTCGCTTATTGCATATCTGTCTCTCTTGTTCGATGTTCTCTACTTTTTCTCCTATTTTTTCGTTGTCTTACTTTGTTTCAATTTTATATTTATAATTTATACTTCGAAAGAGAATATGTAACATTTAAGAATGTAAGACTGTCCGTGAATAACCATAGCGAATAACGCGGAATGAATTTTATCATTCGAGACTTCGTTCTCGGGAAAATTTTCGGGGAAAGTTCGTTTTATGTTTTTGTCTATTTCTTCTCAGCGAATAAACTCTTTTTTCGATTGTACCACAAATATTTAGATATCCTACTTCTACTTGTATGTATGTATGTATGTGTGTACACGTATGTACTCGTATATGATTTTTATCAGAGATATTGCGAGAATTTTTGTTCTATACTTAGTTACGTAATGTATGAAAAACAACATTTTTCGTTTGATGGTGATAAAGAACGATCGAAACTGTTAAATAAATAAAATTACTGATCTAAATTAAACTTTCTTTCTGTCGATTATATCATTGAATAAATTACATTGCAGTAACGAATATTACGGCGGTCTTTGGGCAACGTTTAACTTTGACGGTCTGCAAAAATGGATAGAGGACTTAAAAATCTCAAAAAGTAACACCAAAGATGTATCGGGAATAGAACTACAACCGGAAGAGAAATTCTTAAAAGCCAGCGATCAATATTCTACTGTTGAGAATATCGAAGAGACTTGGTACATCTCAAAGTAAGTTCCTTTCCGCAAGTTCTTAACTATGCTCTAAATTGGAAATTAAACGGCCTTTCTATCATAGCGAGGCTGATTTACCTGTGGTCTCTTCAAAAGATACTCAAACTGATTGTAGTGGGGAAGGTAGTGGTAGCGGAGATGAGAAAGCTGACGAGGATAAAGTTGATAAGAAAGAGAATGTGAAACATTGGAGCATAGATCGTATAAGAAAGGAGTACAGGAAGTTTAACATTGATTTGGCCCCGAAGGTATAATGAAAATTAATAAATTAAACTCGCTGCTCTATTCATATTTCATTATTGCACAACTATAATTTTCTTCTAAACAGTTGCTCTTCGCGCGAGGTGAACTCGTGGAGCTACTGATTTCCAGTAACATCTCTCGCTATGCTGAATTCCGATCAGTCTCGAGAGTGTCAACATTCATGGATGGAAAGCTGACGCAAGTACCTTGTTCGAGAACCGATGTATTTGCAAACAAAACTGTTAGTCTTATCGAGAAGAGAATGCTTATGAAACTGCTTACATCATGCATGGTGCAAGGAGCTGACAGCCCAGAGTTTGATGGTAATTATATAATTAGAGTCTAACTAATTTAAGAAATTTTGTATTCACAATGGCACTAATTTGAAATGATTTTGTTTCATCAATAGGATTCCGGGACAAGACTTTCTTAGAGTATCTTCACACAAAGAATTTGACACCGATTGTGCAGCATTACATAGTTCAAGCAATTGCAATGGCTACTGACAAGACATCTTGCAGGGATGGTGTAAATCGCACAAAGCATTTTCTTAACAGTCTTGGACGATACGGTAGCACACCCTTCCTTTGGCCTATGTATGGTAGCGGGGAATTGCCTCAGTGCTTCTGCAGGTGAAGTTGTTGTTCAACTTTTCATTAGAATTATTGTACTAGAGCAGCATTAACTAATTAAAAGGGTATAGTCGAATAAGCATGGGGACAGTGTCTCTAAACTAAACGAACCTTTCTAGGGCCATTTCTTTTGTTCTGCTTAATTAAAAATGATAAAAAATAATCAGAAATGTTTCGATTACTTTCAGATTGTGTGCAGTATTCGGAGGAGTGTACTGTCTGAAGAGGCAACTCGATGGTGTAGTAATAGATAACGAGAAATGTAAAGCTATCATTAGCGGCAAGCAAAGATTGACCTTGGAGCATTTAGTCGTCGGCCAAGGTCACCTGCCACCGGAGATTGTAGCCTCCGAAGGCGAGCAACGGATATCACGTGGAGTATTTATTACGGACAGGTAATAATTGTCACTGTAAAAAATAAAAAGAAACACGTTTCTATAAAACGATAATAAATCAAAGTCTTAAAATCTCTACACAAACAACGTGTGTGTATCTACCATGATTTTATTGCAATTTTTGTAGATCAATAATGCAGGGTGAAAAGGAGAATTTGACACTTTTATATTATCCTCCAGAGGAACCTGGTCAAGAACCTGTTACGCTGATTGAATTGGGACCATCAACAAATGCTTGCCCTCAAGGACTATGTACGTAAAAATGGTTGCCAAGTATCATATATTTTAGACTTTCAGGCCAGGTATTCTTATGTTGAATTTATTGCTCTGTTCCGATGCAGTTATGGTACATATGACGTGTAAGCGAACGTCAAACGCAAAGGAAGACTTGGCCTATGTTGTCAATAAATTTTTAAGAGCGGAGACCTTCGATCCGTTGGCCAATCGCGCATCCATTCATAGCCATACACAGACTGTTTCTCCAGACAAGAGACACCTTCAGGTTAATTTTCCTTCCTCATTCAATTCGTGAAAGAAAATCCGTTGCTTCGTGATAATAATGAGAAACGTATTTTCAGGAAGGTGAACAGGAGAATGACAAAGAAGAGTCTATGGAGAATATAAAGCCCCAAGTTTTGTGGTCATTGTACTTAAATCTACCCGCAAGTGATATTAAATTAAATGATACTGCGCCGAGCAACCTACATCTCTGTTCTGGTCCGGATTTAGAACTCGACTTTGACTTTGCCGTTAATCAGGTTAATTTTGAAATTGTTACTAGCATTTATCTGGACACCTTCAAGATATTTTTTTCTGTTTCATCGGGAACGTTTTATCTAACGTCGTACACGAATTTATCCAGAATTTTTTAATACAGCTTCGATTTTTAGGAAAGGGTATAGTCGGCCAGAGTAATACCTTTGGGGGCTCTATCGAATGTTACGATGAAAGATTAATTTGGTTTCCGGAAGTACCTTATCCGGCTATACCCTTTGCGAAAAATTTAGAAACGCTGTTTTTAAAGTTAAACGCGATGTACAGTTTCATTTTTTCATTGCTGTTTCAATGTTTCATTACGATTCTATAACCTCTAGAATAACGTATACATTTTAAAGGCAATGAGCATCTTCAAAGCGATGTATCCCGACGAAGAGTTCCTCCCGCGAGCCCCAGATCCAGAGGAGATCGTGCTCGACGACGAGGAGGAACCCGGACCGAAATTTGAGGGAGATATAGAGGCTGAAGAGAAGCAGGATGTCGAGAAGGCTGAGAAGGAGGAATAAATGGTGTTTATTTCGTCTTTTCATCTTGGAAACACGGGCCAGCTCCCTTAGCCGCACACCTCTTTCTATCCAAAGTTGTACGCGCCTCCTTACGTTCGAAAAGTTGGCCAATTTTTATCCGAACGATCGACGAATCAATTTTTACTAGCTTTGTTATGTCCGTAAATAGTGCTAGACGCCACACGTACTAACTGAAACAATTATCTAACGAAATCATGTTACTTTACAATCGGAGATTTAAACTATTAGTTTGTCTAGCACTCTTTGTAGACGTTTATTTCTTTTTTCAAAACTTTCTCAAGACCGAGAGCAAAAAATTGCTCGTCGATTTTCGAATGAAATGACCAGTCAGCTGGCGCTCAAGTCTGCGTTACACTCGCTCTTATCAGATTACAGTCTGGCCGACCGAAAGCATTTGTTTTTTTTCTTCCTTTTTTCTCTCTTTTTCTCTCGACGAAAAACATTACTCTTTTTCACCGTTTCGTTTCGAGGAAACAAAGTGTAGTTATACAACACATAAGAGAGACGTGGGGGGATCGATCAGTCATTGAATTGAGAAAAACAGTTTCGAATTTTATGATGCATATTTGTAATCGGTTTCTAGTTTAATCCAGATACTTAAGGCCTATCCGGCACCGGTTACATTTATGAATGATGAAATCAGAGGGGGATACGATTGTTGTTAACTTCATTGTCTTGATTGCAGTTAATTGTTAGCGCACATGTAAGAAAAAGAAGAAAAGAAACAAGAACATCGTTCCACGTTCCTCTACTATATAATACAAGTAAATATTGTAATGTCTTTTATCCGATCGTTAATACATATTATACATCATTAGTGTATTTATTACGTACTGTATTACATAGCATAGTTTAATCATTATACATTGTTAGTATAGGGACAACTCTAGGCTGCGAAAAATCAATCGTTCCTCGACTATTTATGTAGATTTCCTTAATTTAATTAATGGATAATAACACTTCGGTCGTTTAATTTTAATATCGTCATTTAATGTTCGTTGCACTCAACTTTATGTAATTTCTGATTTTTATTTTATATATTATTGTTGTTACTTTTGTACGCTTCGATTTTATATAGTTCGCTTTTCTCTGGATAAGTATTGACTATTTATTAAGTTTTTTGTTTCACTTTTCGTATCTTTTTTTTTGAAATATTGTCACCTTTTTTTCGAATAAAAGAAGAAAAGCATTCCTTCAAGACGATTTTATGGTTAGAGAGATATATGTGTGTCTTTTATGATTCAGAAGAAAGAAAAAATGCTGTCGGTTGGTTTCGCTCGTATAGTATGAAAATTTTTAGACACATTGACCGTAGAGCGGCTTGAATGTCAGAATCGATAATCTTTTTCTCGCCGTTGCTGCTTCGATGTGCGCGCATTTATTTACATTTATCTGATAATACGCCGTACTCAGCATTGAAATACAGTAAACTGATACGAAACGAAATATAACAATTCATTTCACCAGCCATGCATCCTAGAAAAAATATTATTTGTTCTTTCTTTATTCAATTTATACAAATTAATTGTCGCTGAACATTTACCCGGTTCTGCGATTGTTTGTTTTAATAATTACCAAAGAATGTTGAAGACAAAAGATTTATATATTTTAGTAGTCTATACAAAATTTCATTTAATGTTTCATATTTGATTATTTCATTGAACGATCCCAAGAGAAGCTATTGTTTATCAATTATTATAATTGTCGAACAATTTATAAACTACTATTTGATCAAGCAAAATATTAATAATTAAATCAAAACCGTAAATGGACGATATTGTTTCTCGCTCTCTCTCTCTCTCAGTTAATTAACAATCTTAATGTTTATGCAAATAGAAAGTTGTTCTTTTAGAATATATAAAATTAATGGGATTTTTTAGACGGTGCTATTCCATGCTAGTCGAAGAAATTTCTACGAAATGTTTAAAGTTCCACGACGATCGATTCGCGGATGCAGGCGAGGAAGTGCGTGCGCACTCCTGGGTGCATACACTCTTTTATTAAGTGCTCGGTGCAAAGCGTGCTGCACCGAAAACGAAGTATGCAGTTGGTGTTGTGACAAATCATATAATTCTTTTCTGTGATACATCGAAGTGGCTGTGCTACAACGTGTCTTCGGAACCATTGAATCGGTAAAAATGCGCGACAATGTGAGTCTATCAACCCGTGTCATCACGTTGCATCCATTGCATCTGAGTTTCCTCTTTCCTCTCATCGGGTGACGGAAAAAATTCAATTTTCCCATGAGAAACGTACTCGAAGCGATCCATCACATTTCACGAAAGTAATACGACTCCAACAACTTATTTCATGCACCGGTGCTTTCATTATTTACGGATGTTCAAGAACCGGTGGGAGAAGAGAACTCAATGTTTTCAAAAAGCAATATCATTTTTCTATTTTACGAATGAAAATGGTTCAAATTTTTTAAATGATTTTCAAAATGTAACCTGAACAGGTGAAACAAATTCATGGACATTTTCTCCGGAACTCGATATATTCTTTATTTTATATGATCGAATTTGATTCTTTGAAATGCGAGATCGTATATATGAGAATGTTGAAATGATTTGGAATCGATTGTTCGTAGGAAGGATTCGCGTTGCACCTGTTACTGTTATTGGTTCTGTGCGCCGACGTGTATACGACAACTGCCAAACATCTAATTAAAAAACGGAATTACAGCGATCAGAGCGTCAGAGGCTACCTGGCGGAGGTAAATAGACCGTAAAAAAAACGTATCTTTGCAAAGTGAAGATTGGTAAACACAAAAGAAGTGAATTTATACATCCGAAACTTCGGAAGCTATTGACCTCGTTTGACCTCGAATGATACGTTAGATGAAATACAATTATTATGATTCCAATAGAAATTCCAATAAAACACAATTTTTAGACGAATCATGCTCATCGTAAATCACCGAAAAATACTTTTCAAAGGAAAATTAGATAATTATTTAGAAGTTGGTCCTCCTCTCAGATTTTGATGCAATTTAAATATGTTCTAGATTTCTCTATGTTTCGAACAACTTTTTCCTATAGATGTTACCGCCGTTCGACTTTAGTTTTCGAAATGTTTGCAAAAGAGTATTGCTAATAGTGTATTGAATTTTTCGTATTCCTGCACGCTCCGTGGTATATGCTGATATATAAAAATTCAAAAGAGAAAATTCAATGCTGTATTAGGAAGTTTTTTGCAAATATCTCGAAAATTAAAACCGAGCGTGGCCTATGCTGATATACGAAAATTCAATAGAGTATTAGCCATAGTTTTTTGCAAATATTTCGAAAACTAAAACCGTGCGGCGGTAACATGTATAGGGAAAAGTTGTTCACAATGATGACCTTGACGAAATATTTCAAGATCATGAAAATCTAAGGAGGCCCAATTTCTAAATAATTATGAAAAATTGATCAGTTTTTCCAAGAGCGTGTTCAGATGAAATTTTGTATTGCAGCGAACTAATTGAGTATTAAATTTTTCGTATTCCTGCACGCTCTGTGGTCTATGCTAATATACGAAAATTCAAGAGAAAATTCAATGCAGTATTAGCAATAGTTTTTTGCAAATATCTCGAAAACTAAAACCGTTCGGTGGTAACATGTATAGGGAAAAGTTATTCAGAACGATGGCCTTGAAAAAATATTTTAAGATATTGTTTAAAAAAAATTTTGTATTGCAGCGAACCTGTTGGTGGAACGAGGTCTGCAAGGAGGAGTTTCACAGTAAATTTCGGTGCCGTTGCCCCCGGTGGTCCTACTGCCGTGCCCCTGGTAGATACTACGACGCGCACTGCAGCATGACTCAAACCGGCTACATCTGGACCCAGCCAGAGACCTCGTTGACGCTCGAAGTCAACAAATGATCCTTGTACAGGACCAGTTTCTATTCGTTCATCCCTTTCGCATAAATTTCTTCGAAAATTCCATGCTCCACGAGTAGTCGCGTTTTATAGGAACTATTTACACTTGTTAACGTTATCTCTAGACTAGATAACCGAATTTTTCTGCGACAACGACAGAGCCTACCATATATAACTTATTCTTCTTCCTTGCTTCAGAGTGCTGTCACTCTACGTAACTTCAACTTAACGATCACTACGATAATCATTTCCGAACGCGTAGACAGAAGGTTCTTCCATTAAGTTCGATTAAAGAATTACAAGCAACGATTTAGGATATTTTGAAAAATTTCGAACGTTTATTTTAGAATATTCCGAACGGTTTCTTGGTTTCACAATTGACAATAGCAAGGCGATACACGGTGATAATAGGTAAACTTTCGTTGAAAATTGTCCGACCGGGCAAACGAATTTATAATAACAATAAGATTATTCTAGTCAAGTGATATTGTTTAATATCGTAGCTTATTTTAATCATTCGATCACGTGATTAAGCATAAGTTTTAGGGTAAATTCCGCGAGTTCGTGCAATGAAAAGTGTTCATATATATAAATGTGTGTCGACTTTTTTGGTGTCCTTGTAAATAATATATACCGATTTAATAATTAATATTTGCGGTTTTAATTATGATTACTAAATAAATGGAGATGACCTTGAAGCAGCTTGTTATTTTCCCCTCCAACAGCCGCCAAATAAAAATAAATTTTAAAAAATACCACGTTTTTAAAAACGGACTAAAAAGTATAAAATAATCTTTCCTAGTCTAAAAATTCACAATTACAAATTTTCAGGACTATCTGTACGACGTGAGGAATCTGTATGGGACTAGGAAAAATTATTTTATAATTTTAGTCGGTTTTTAAAAACGTGGTATTTTTAAAAATTTATTTTTATTTAAATAATTATTTTCTGCTTTTTGGTCTTGTGTTAATACTCGTATTACTCTTTATTAATACTTGTACTCACTTATAACACTTATCCTTACTAAGCTTGCTGTAAACACTTGGTAAACAAAGCGATGATGCACTACCGAACGTCGCGCGTCGACGTATTATCGCAGACTGAGCTGCGTCGGGGCCAGTCGGGGCGAAGTGGGCCAGTGGAGTGGGGATGAGTCAGAGTGCGCACGCATAGCAAAGTAGAGAGCGTTGTTGAGCGAAGTGGGGATTGTTGTACGCGATGATGTATTTCGCGGGGGGATGAAAAGGTAAATATTTAATTGCTAATTTTCTCCGAAACGTATAGACTTTAAAAAAAAAATCTTTTTTAAATAATGCATTATCATCCAGTTCTGAGCCATGTATCCAATTTCAAGTCTCTAGCTCATCAGGAAGTAAGTTTAAAATCAATTGCAAAATTCATCACCGAACAGTCAGACAAACAAACAAGAAAGCGAGCTAATAAAAATGTGAAACAATTTCTTCAATAGGGTGTAAAGTATAAAGTTCATCCCAAAATGAGTCACGCGCCTATACGACGTACGCAACGTACACTTGTGTTAGATGTGTTGCCGCATTTTAGGCGCATCTTTAATTGTTTATAGCTAAATAACGAAGTCTTAAATTGGGGCTGTCTCTATGCTATCTGGGTAAAATATCGGTGAATCTTGAGTCATCGCAGCTTGTAATTTATTTTAGATTTTAATAATGACATTTATACAAAGTATTCTCTTGATTGCACGCGGTAGATTAGATTATAAAATTTCTGATACTGAAGTATGATGAAAAACAGCGGATATTTTCAATGATCGTGTGAATTATGTACACCTTTTTATATACTACATACATTATTTGTTATAATAATAATTTTCAGCATGATATGGTTAAGCATGCGAGACCAATATATATAAAAAATCTAATTACAATTATTCCGTAAAATAAATTAATGAAACTTGCTTAACGTAATCGAGATCGATAATTAATTAATATATCCATATATTACATTTTTTACATTATACAATATTAAAACGCATGATATTAATTAAGTATCGAGTAATTACATAAATAAATGTTAAAAACATGAAATATTCATGTTAATTATACTATACACTTATTACATTAACGTCATGTACTTTTGTACAAAGTGCATTGTGCAAATTGAAATTAATTTTTCGTCATTTATAAAA
Source organism: Lasioglossum vierecki (assembly GCA_028455595.1). Taxonomy (NCBI): domain Eukaryota; kingdom Metazoa; phylum Arthropoda; class Insecta; order Hymenoptera; family Halictidae; genus Lasioglossum; species Lasioglossum vierecki. The sequence continues at coordinate 4,164,843 of CM052344.1, read as the reverse complement.
AATTAGCAATCGTTTATGTTTTTATTAAGGAAGCTTATTTTTCTTATAAATTACTTCTAAAAATTTCCAAAAGATCTGAGTGTAGAAAATCATCACTATAAAGATGTTAACTTGGGAACATCAATATTTTTATCATTTTATATATAAATATTTATGTCTGGTGCTTTATATTTTATATATATATACTAATTTCATGTTGTTTACTCTTTGAAAAATTTTGTCAAGCGGATAAATTGTGTAAAGAATAGAATTTCATTTTCTTTCTAATATTGACTGATAGTATAATGAGATTGTTTTGTATTTTCGAAATTCTCTTACATATAGCGCAAGTATACAGGATATCTCAACCAAATATCTACTTCATTTATTAAATTTATCATAATGTATCGTATGAAGCACATGTTATGACAAAAAGAATTTTTTCTTAAGGTTCGTTGTAGGTATTATCCGAATAGTGTAGTTATTATATATAATTGTTGGATATGTATTTTGAGTTTCAAAAAAAATATGGAACCAAAAATACACGTCTAATTAAAACAAAACTCGTTAGCAAACAAGTTTAGGAAAAATAATAGTAAATCAGGTAGATATTTAGGTAATGCATCCTGTATAAATAAATAATGGAGCAATTGTACTGTACCACTTGATTTGTACTATTTTCATCTATGTACAATTTAATCCGAGATCGTTATATATTATTAATCTCGAGGATATTTAAAATAGTACTATCGAAATCTAACACTAGTTTTATTGCAATCAATTCCGTGCTTAGGTTAAAATATCTACTATATAAAATCTTTCTTTTGTATATATCTTTGATTCTACATTTTTTCAGAGCAATTTTGAGATCATGAAAATAATTTTAAAAATTCAATTGCACCAAAACAATATCAATTTTGTATCACAAAGCCCTAAAAAATAATTAATCCGATTTAAAATCATCTTTAAAAGGCTGTTAACAATTCGCTGTAAAACATGTTTTCAGTAATTTTGAGGCAAATTAATTTTGTAAAATGTGTCATACCTGTTTGTTTGTTTACTCGATAAATTCGTCGTCGTCGTCGTCAACGAACCTAATGTTCTGATCGCAAAACGAGCCCTGTTTCATGCAGAACGATTCAATGCCATAATGCTGGCTTTCGATGTTCAAGGTCCCCTCGTCCTTCAGCTTCCGGACTTGCGCAAAGCTTGCCAAAGGACTCCCAGACAGCTCTGTCATGGGAATGTTGATCGTGTCCTTTTTGTGTACCAATGGCTGTTTGCAGTCCATCAATTCCTTGTACTTGCATGACGTCATATCGTCATCCACATCCTCCAATATCTTTGTCTGCAAAGCTCTCTTCGGTGTGCAAAGCTTTTCCTTCTTGCTTGATTCGTTATTTATGGGACTCGCATGGGTTTTCGAGGGATTCAATTCGTCGACGGCTTCGTCGTCTTTGTCTGGACGTACCCTATGAATTGATGGGCTGAGATTAAGTGAAATTAGTATCCTATTGAAAATTTCAAATTAATATATATGTAATATACAGGGTGTCTCAATGTAAATGGTATCGAAAGAGAAATATCATAGAAGAACAATTTTTTTTGTCCGGTTATTATTTTTCAGATTTTTTTAAGGTCATCGTTATTTTTTTTTTTTTGTTATTCCATCTTGTAGTGACTGAAAAAAATATATTTGAATATGCTTAAGTCATTACTTCCAGGTGATCTTAATTCCGAAAAAGTTGGATAAAATTGTAGGATAAAAAAAATAAGGATGACCTTGAAAAAAAACTATGAAAAAATAATCGGACAAAAAAGATTGTTCTTTTATGATATTTCTCCTTCGATACCATTTAAATTATGCAATAAATATTTTTTTATTTGATATTTAGGTGGCCTGCTTTGGCTGAGACACTTTGTGTACATATTACTAATTGTGAGGCAGTAACGAGTGAAATGAAAGGGTAAGGTTTCAAAGATATGTAAGTCCGTGAAGAAAAATGGGATGAGGGTCTACATGGGCTCATTCTAAAGCGTGAGATTTCTACTTTCAAATCTACTAAATTATTTACTTGTGAGGAAAGTTTTTGTGTTGGGTGGCAGGCAGAGAAGCGTAGAGAGAATTCCAGATCTTTAAATACTCCATTTAAAAATTCGACCTATTGGAACCTTACGAAATGAAAATTGGAAGACAGACTCATTTTGAAGTTTAAAGCCTCTACTTAGCGGTTATTTTTTCGAGAGTCTTTGAAACTACTCGAAACTATTCTAACTGAGAAAAAATGATCGTGTAACTTAGGCTCGGTTTAAAGCGTGATGCGACTCGTGACAGCTCTAAGTTCTGTTCTTCGAAGGCAGAAAGCGACACTTATATAAGTAAATATGGTTAGCTCACCTCCTGTTTGGAATAACGCAATACGGTTTATGTTCAAGAGCACCAGACACAGATTCCATGCTAACTTTAATACTAGAATCTTGCAGAATCTTTCGAACAGGAAGCAACTTTTCGTACGTTCTTGCTTTCGAATTGCCGGAGGTTTCGTCTCGATTTATGTTTACATAATTAAAATTGTGGCAGTAATTTTCTCCCTTTTGCATATACCGGTCGCTATCAACAGAAATCTAGTTACTCTCATGCTGGGAACAAGACACGCATTATTTACAAGGAACTTTCAAATAATTATCATTCAAACTTTCAACTAAACGTTTGAAAGAAATCATAAGGAATCGTAAATCTCTGATGTCCGGATATTACACATTACTACTCGCTATGAATTTTCCACGTGTAGTTGGCGATAAACAATTACAGTCATGGTTGATTATTATTTATAGTTTCAATACTCACCCTTGCGAAAAGTCAAATTCGAAGTCCTCGAAGTTCGACAGCTTCATTCTTCTGTATTCTGATGGAGTCAATGCCGCGCCTTCAGTTTCTACTGTTAAAATAGAATTTCTTTTGCTCCTGCAATGGAATTTAAATAAATCATTTGCTGGAAAAAGTTCGAAACTATACGAATACTTTTTTCTGGTGTATTTCAGTCGATTTTTTGTTTTTCATTATTCGCATGTTAATCAAGAAATTAATTTTGTTTTTAGAATATGTACATATTCATTGTTTCCAGAAAAAAATAGTTAATGAACAACAATTTGTTTGAAATTTATCAGTGCATGAATACTTTCTACACCCACTGTGTCGATCAAAAGTTCGAAGTGATTACCCTAAATAGATTTCATCGGTGTCGAGCTTGAATTCGTCAATTGGCGGTATCCACACGAGAAAGGCGGGGTCCATGCCTAAATAAGAGCCTGGAACGCCGCTGGTATTTGCCACATTGTAATCATAGTAATCCAACTCCATCTCTGAGTCAGGATTCGCCAGACTGAACTCCGATCCTGGTCCTTGCAACAGTTTCTCGCGATTTCTTCTCTCTTTCGTCTCCTTTCCGCTTCCCAATGTCGACGGACTCGAGAGGACGCTTTCTGGAGACGATTGCGACTGATACGACGACAACCATAATTTAATTATTCAATATTATTATATATATACATAATTTAACCATTTCACAATCGAAAAAAAATTATTTTTGCTAGATTGAATTTACCTTCTCTTCTGACGAATTGGTTTCGTTGCTCTGACTCGTGTTCAAGTTTGGCGGTTTCTCGTCCTCTGGCTTCAGTGGCTTCGTCTCTGTACTGTCGAGATCTATCGTTCGCAACCTGCATAATAATTAGTCATAATTTCTATTACTCTGTGTACAGCAAAATTGAAAATTAGTGTTTCACACGCAGTAATATGCAAGCTGGAAATTTGCACTTCTTAGGTAAACTCAGTTACAATTAGAATTGAGATTTAGTATGTAAATAAAACAAGACTTACTTCACAGGATAGGCGTACTTCACTTCTGGCTTCTTCAAGACTAGAATGCTGGAGGCTGACAATAATTTATCACAGTTCGATTTGATCGATGTTATCGTTTTGTCCGACGAGCTCTCCATTGTGTTGTTCAATTTTAATGTGCTGCTACTCAACGTGGAACCATCTTTGTACCTATACATTCGTAACATAATTCTCTTTTAAAATAGAGAACGCTTAATAAATTAAGCAATAAATTGCAAATACATAAATTCAATATTATCAATACGATAAAATCAGAGCTGGGGAAAATAGTATTTTAAGTAGTGAATAATAAATAATTGTATTCATTTCAAAGTATGTGTAGAAGTTTGAAAATAAAATATTTTACTTGATGCAGTAATTTTTGAAAATAAAATGATTTGTTACCATTCTTACCCGGTTAGCGTTTCAGTGCTATTATAATGTTCCTCCACCTCGCATACGGTGTCTTTTGGAGAATCTTTCACAGTAGCTTCGATCATTGATATCACATCTGATATGATAGTACTTGTAGACAGGTATTTCGAACTTCCTGGCATTAATTCTAGTGAGAAAATTAATAAATCTAAATTAACACACACAATTATCATGTTTGTCAACGCATTAAAAAATATATAATTGCATTTGAAAGATAGACTTGACTTTGACATGTCCTCGACAAGACCATTTAAAATAACAATCAAGGACTGCGTTATTATTTGAAATCTTTTCGACATAGTTAACAGCTTCGAAAGTATTTCAGTATCCTAATTGATTTTTTATTTCTTGTAGGAAGTAAATTGTTAGTATATATAATTTTACCGGAAACATCGCTGAAAGAATCCATGTCCTCGGCGATACGGTACTTTCTGTATTTGATAACAAACTGCAGCGTCAAGAATATCGAAACGATGAACATCAGTATCAAAAGCAGAGCAGTCACCAGATGCGCTGGCTTCCAGAAAAACCATTCGTTCACTACGTTCACTGAGTCTGTTTCTAAAGGCACAACAGTTATACTTCCATTCTTTTTCAAAAATTTTTTATCTGGAAGAGCAATGTTAATAATTAATTATAGTAATGATATTAATAGATAAATATCAATATATTATTATAGACATAATTATATATATATTTTTGTACAGTTTATAATTTTTTTTAATCGATTGTAAACTTCTTCGATAAGAAGCATAATCTTTTTACCTAGAATGGCAGCATGAGCAAGGAAACCGCCGATGCAAGCGTCACCGGAAGCAGTGAGTTCGTCGCTGAAGAATTCCAACAGCAAATTCTCCCCGGTGCTAATTAACGTCTTCGACGTTAATTGGATTTTGTCCGAGGCGACGTCGGTCAATAAATCCGCATTCAATGAATTACCATCGCGGACGCGGAAATATTGTCCCGGACAAGGAAATTGTAATTGATCTAAGTGCAATCCAATCACGAAATTATCGTTCGCCTAAACAAAAAATTATTCAAAATATAATTACATTTAAATTCTACTAAATAGATAAAAAAGAAATTAATTAGACTGTTTCCTTAATTACATATTTAATACTTGATATTGATTAATGGAAGGTGTTAATTATGATTTATAACAGTACCTGTAAAAGCCAAAAAGATCGGCCCGGACACGACTGGGTATTGGCTCCAAGAATTTTTCTAGCAAGTTGCTCCTTTAATCGAATGCGACAGCCGCAACGGCACTGCGATCCAATTTCAGCAGCGATTTCCGGTTTCGTTGCAGCCAGAACCGCGCCGTGACAATCGGAGCCGTCGAGCCGATTGCTGTACCACTCGGTTTTATTCAGAACTTCCGAAAATATTCTTCCGCAGAGTTTGGTTTCTACTGCCTTTCCCTACAAATTTCAAAAATAAAACAACGCTATCATTCTCCTAAATTTTGCATTCAATTTTCTCGTTAATTTCAAATCTATTTTTGTATTTTCAGTATTACCGTGGAAAATGTTTTTTAAAAATATTTTTTCCTCAAATTATACTTCTACATTTTTCGTTAAACTTTTTTCCTAAGTGTACCTCTATAAAATTGCCATTAAATTACCTGGCAAAATTTTGCTCCATATTTAGGTGGTGGAGTGTCGCAAAAGCGATAGCGATTTCTGATCCCTCCGAAACATGAGCTGCTGCATGGACTCCAAGGACTCCATGGTCCCCATCCGGCTGCATCACCTTCTAAATACAAATACATCGTATTCAAAAATTAATTTCTTCTTAAATAAATGTTCACAAATTCTTTGAATGCTTTCGCAGTCTTGCAAAAATATACCTTGGAAAGGGAAGGTCGGAATGCAAGATAGCTTCACGTCCATCATGGCGCCGGTTATGGCCTGGCTGACATATATGAAACAGTACTCGACGTATTTCTCAGTGAAGAGATCGCAGTCGAAGGTCAATGAGTGCCTGCCAGGGATCGATCTGGATTCTGTGATGTAGTGAAGACTTGAAGGTGAAGCGACGGATGTGACGTCAGCCTTCAGCCGACCGTAAACGCGGACGCGATCGCCTTCGAGCCGACAGGAAGGATACTCGAATAAAACAGCGACACCGCCAGGTCCTTCGCAAGGATATATCGATCTCGCGTGGACCGTCAACTTGAATTCGTCCGACCAGTTCACCTGAAATTTTTCAATTAATAATAATCACTGATGGTCATTTCGATACTCTTTTATGATTATGATTCAATTCGATATTTATTCGAAGTAAAAAATTCTTCAAGACTTACTTATAAAATTCTTTCTTAATAAAATTCTTAATAAAATTCGACGACAACTTTCTATATTACCTTGAAGTACAAGCTAGTATTCGGTGCAGTAGGATTCACACTCGAAGCCTTCAACTGAATCGCGTAGTTTCCGGGAAGTCCGAAAAATTCGCACCGAAAAAAAACAGTCTTTGGTGGAACAAATCCTCTCACCTCTTCATAGTACAAAACCTATAGAAACATTTCGTTATTGTGTTAATTCATTATACGATTACGCCATTTTTATTATTAGATATATATACTGATTAAATGATCTGGTTTATTTACTTGCGTATGAGTATTGTTATGCAAATAACAGGCAGTCGAGCTTGCGCCGCAATAAATTAATTGTAAAACGTAGACAGCTACAGGAACATTCTCCAACGGATTACAACTCGCATCGTTGTATCTTACAGTGGTAGTGACACGATTGTTTGGATAAGTTTTCACCTCGTGGGAGTCTAAAAAAATGTTCGGCATCGGCCACTTTACGTCTACGATTTTAGTTGTCTGCGAATCAAATTGTATTTGCAATTATTCACCTAGAACTAAACAAAATGTAATAAAAACTACCATAAAAAACATCTTTAAAAAACGGTTTATTTGGTCTTCAATTAAAATCACTCTCTCCATTATTTGACTCTTAACCCTCTGTCAAGCTGAATTTTTTCATTATTTAGTTTCTTCAACCCCTTGAACCCAAAGGTGTCGTTGGACTCCCGCATCTAAAAAGAACTTGTATCTTCACGATTTTAAGTGTCCAAATACGGTTTAATTTATTTCATTTCAGTCTAGAATACTATGAGGGTGAAACAAGCAATGTGTCTCAGCGATCTGTTCATTTTACGTATGTATACTTATTGAAATAAAACACCGAATTGCCGGCGGAGGGTTAATTTAAAGGAAACTGAAAAGCTTAGTGAGAATCATGAATTTTCGAACCTGATAAAAGGAGGTAACAGGCACTGTTGAATTTTTGTATTTGTACTCTAGTCGCAGAGCGTAGATACCACCGCGTGTGAAATACCCGCAGGGGATCACAATGGAGATGGTCTCGTTTTCTGAAGGCAACTTTTCTAATTGAATCTCTCCGATCAGTTCAGATATGTCGTCAAAGAGGTACAGTATTCTAAAAACAACAAACGTATAGTTAACAATTTCCAGCAACTTTGACTCATTTTAATCCAATATTAAACTTGTAAATTAAATTTAAATAAACTGAAAATCAATGAACATAGTTTTTTTAACTTCTTTTTAAAATTTCATAGCACAACGGCGAAGTTCTTTGATTTCCAAATAAATAATACATAAAATATTAGAGTACATTATAATTTATACAATTATTCGTGTCAGAAAATTTCTAATAGATAAATTACAATCTATCGATTATATTGAAATTCCATTTACGTAGATTTTTAAACTGATTTATTTGTGAACAAAATTAAATTTCCACGGATATTCTATGAAATATTTACCACTCATAAATCGAATTTGAAATCTACTTTTTACAAAAATATAAATAATAAGATTGTAAATTTTCTTATGGAATTAGTTACAAATAAGTTATGGCGTATGAATAGAACGAATTGCGAATGCTTACCGTAACGCTGGCGATTCGGTAGAAGCACTGTTCAACTTCTCACTAGTTGCACCGTCTTCTAACATTTCGTTTGTCTTTACAATAAATACCGCAAGATCTCCCGAAAGGGCGACGTGGGAAGATGGCGAATTAATTTTCAATGCACCGAACTCTTCTGCCTCTACCATTGTTGATTTTGTGGCACCTGAACCTCTCATTTCATTAATTTTTACATTCTCAAATTATTGGATCTTATAAAATGTTTAAAAACGAATTTAATGTATTTTTAGAAAATTGAATTAAATTGGTATACGTAAATATTGAATTTCTTTATAATTTATTAGATAAAAATATAAAATTATTGATTTCTCTATTTGTCTATTTGTGTATTTACTTTCACTCGTGGCTCAAAATAAAGAAAATAATGATGATTCATAATAATTTTACCATATTCAAGGAGGATGGTATTTAGGATTCCAAAGAAGAGCCATTTGGATTTCAAATTCATATCCAGGTCGTCATCCGTATTTAAATTCGAGACTTCGTTTCTGAGCTGTACGGCATACAATTAATTATATTTTACCACCAAATCATGTTAACCATTCAGATTATTCTGCAGCTTAAAAACTAAAAATTTGCGAACCTTATTCGTTCGCTGCGAGCATGGTTGCTGAGACGAAATTTTCCTGGACGAGGAGAAAACATAAATGTGCCGTAGTAATTTGCAGGAATCAATATCCTTCCGATGACCGGCGCGAATTTCACTCGCTGACCCTCCGATACTTTTTCATTTTGATCGTTTCGAACGTTCACATTTCACTATGCAAATAAATTTCACAATGTTATTCAAAATATTCCATTCCACATAAATACGCAACAATTTAAGAGCAAAAACAATAAAACACAAATTTATAGCATCTAATTAATGTAGAAAATAAGCTATAAAAATTTTTAAGTAAATTATAAAATCGAAAGAATTTTCTAATTTATGACTTTCGAGTTACGTTAATATTGAGAACAAAAAAAAGCTTCGATTTTGATTAAAAATTGAAAAGGACTTTTGAAATCCGATTTAAAATAGTCTAGGTTGCATAAATATCCACGATATTATCCATTATTTATGCTAAGAAATATGAAGGTAGAAAATGTTGGAATCTCATCAAAATCAAAACAAGTCTCTATATTAAACCAAAAAGAAATCACCAAATTTGAGAATTATCTACATTCTCGAAACACCCACACTCTATCACAAAAAAAAATATCGGAAAATTTTTATTAATTAGCAGCGGAACCTTTTTACCACCTTCAAAAAAGCAAAGAAAATTTCAATCGTCGTCAAACAATTCTAAACGTCTTCCAAGCAAATTTCTTCGCATTAATTAACGCAATTTAATATTGAAGAGATTGTTTAAAAATATTTAAAATGCTCGAGCATTAACATTTCGAACCGGCTGCTGTTAAATGGCGAACATTGCGAAAATCGATCTCGCGAAGTCTGCGGTCTAATCGCCGACAGATCGGTCGAATTAACACGAAAAATATTCGCACCTTTGTTTCCGAGGCATCACACGGTGGATTCGGATCGACTGCGGGGGGAAAGTTATCGAGCGGTGCATTTAATTCGAGCAAAAATACAAGAAATTCGAATGGAGAAATGTAACACCGGCGACGCGAGCTTCATAAGGCAACTAACACCATCGGGGTCGACGGCCAGTGTCCCCTCCCTCATACGCCCCACTATGGGGGTTGTTCTTTGGGGTAGAGAATTCTGACAGAACATCGACTGCAATCAATGGAGGGATTATATCGACCTGCAGTCTGCTCCTCCACGGCATTCGCTCTCTCTCGCCCCTTCTCCCACTCTTTTACTGCTCTCCTCCCTCCAACCCCTTTTCTTTTTGTTTCGAAGCGAAGGGTCATTATTTTTCGCGTTAGGGTGCCGCAATTGTCTGAAGAGCATTAGTCAGTTTTTTTAGCCTTGTCGTGTAATTGGACAATTTCCTCGAAAGCTTCTGAGTTTTTTTTATTTTTCCAATTACGTAGAAAAATGTCATATTTAAATGAAAATTCTCAGAGGTGGGCATTATTTTTTATTATTTTAGACTTTATTTTGCTTAAAGAAAATAGTAGTTTGAATAAGATATACAATTTCGAAAATGAAATATTTCTATTTTAACTGTGTATTTTCGATAGACTTCAAATAAAATATTATTTTCAAAAATTACTGCCTCAAATAAATTATTTTATTCTCAAAAATTACTGCATCAAATAAAATATTTTACTTTTTTAAAATAAATAGGATTATTTATTATTTACTATATACAATACTATTTTCTAAAATTCTATTCTTTTTAAAATAATGTAGGAAAAATTCAGACATTGTCATTCAAATACCCCGCTACCATTCGATTACGACCACGTGACTTTTATTTACGTCAAGTCTGACACTCAATTCTACTTACAAACCTGTTAAATATGTAAAACATAATAATCCTATATAATTAGTTAATAAGTACATAGCTAATCGATTAGATTAGATGACGTTTTATATACAATATCTCCATTACATTATAAATGTATTAACAAATTCGCATAAATTTGCTTCTGTCAAAAGATCGAATTAATCCTTATCCAAGTCGTATATATCTCAATCTAATCTATCATTATCTTGAATTAAATATCTTTTACCATCGTTCTTGTTTTCCGCGAAATTATTTTTGCAGTATCATTTGGTAAAAATATTTTTTCGGAGACAAAACTGCATCGTTAAGTTGGCAAGTTCGGTGCCATGATCGAAGCTATAGTAAAGCAACTGCCAATGTAACGTGATAACACTGATGGTGAATCATTGTGCAACGAAATCTACGTATTTTGTGCGATTGGAGAGTGCAGGGGCCACACATGAAACTGCATTTGTTGGACAAAAGTAAAGTATTTGTTGTACACTGTGTACGTTAACCAAAAACTTGTATCTTATGGCAGTGAACGACACCTATCGTATACAGTGCATTCTAAACGAATTAAACGTTTTACGACACTGTACTTATTGCAGTTGTTGTTTAATATGCCTGGATGGACAATAGAAAGTATGATATAGGAAAGAAGTTTGTTATCTAAATAGACGACGTTGCAGCGGTGAGTTACAGTATGACAGTGACAGTAAATTCTTACAACAACACGCTAATCGTATAATAATAAAATTTTACTACAAGATTTTCAGTTGACACCTTTCAAAAGAGCTACATAAAAATGGACGTGCTGACGAAATTGCGCAACACTGTCAGCAACACGATTTCCAACACGGTTCAGAACACAGCATATGGTTTGTCTCAGCTGTCGAATGTCCTGCCAGGGAACCCGGTCACTAAAGAGTACGAGATAACCACGCACATTGGCAGCGCGGGTCCAGCGTTGCTATGGAAGGTCTACAGTGGTTACAAGAAGTCTACAAAGCAGGAAGCAGCAATTTTTGTATTCGAGAAGAAGGTCCTTGACAGGTTTTCAAAGAATGAAAAGGAACTAATATTGGAGACTTTGAAGAGAGGCATTACGCAGCTGACAAAGCTGCGTCATCCACAGATTTTAATTGTGCAGCATCCTTTGGAAGAGTCGTGGGAGAGTTTGGCATTTGCGACTGAACCAGTGTTAGCTAGTTTGGCTAATGTCTTGGGAAACCATTACAATTTGCCGCAACCTTTGCCAGCAGCTCTGAAAGACTTTAAGCTGCACAATATTGAAATAAAGTATGGATTCTTGCAACTGGGGGAAGGTCTAGCGTTTCTACATGGTGATGTGAAATTGCTGCATAGAAATTTATGTCCGGAATCCATTGTCATTAACAGTCATGGAGCCTGGAAGATATTTGGATTTGATTTTTGTGCCTTAAATCAGAGTGTGGAGGGGAAAGACCCTTTGTGGTCGTACGTGGAGTACGATATGTCCCTTTCAGCTGTGGCACAACCAAATTTAAATTACCAAGCCCCAGAATGCATTCTGGCAAGCAGTGTCAGCTCTGCTAGTGACATTTTTTCCTTAGGAGCATTAGTATATGTTCTACACTCTCCAATGAACACGCCTCTTAACGATTGTAACAATGATCTACTGAGGTGCAAAAAGTTTTTGAGCAATTTCACTGGCTCAGCTGTGACTTCTAAACTACTGTCTATCCCAGAGGCTATCAAGGACACAGTGAAACTGATGTTGAATCATAATCCTGAGCTGAGGCCGGATGCTCATCAGTTTGTTAAAATCGATTACTTCACGGATATAGAAGTTAAGACATTGAACTATCTGGATAAAATATTCCAGTGGGACAATTTACAAAAGTCACAGTTCTACAAAGGACTGCCGCAGCTGCTGAAGCAGTTACCGCATAGAGTTATACTGCACAGAGTGCTACCGGCATTGTACAAAGAATTAATTAATCCCCCAATGATTCCATTTATCCTACCAAGCATACTATACGGGATGGAGACCAGTTCTGTGGAAGAGTTTCGAGAATTCATTTTACCAAAAATAAAACCAGTGCTGACTCTAGATGATCCACCACAAATCAGCCTCGTATTGATGCAACATGTTGACTTACTGCTACAACTATGTACCACAGAAGTGATAAAAACCGATGTGGTTCCAATGCTGCTGCGTGCACTCGAATCCGAATGGGAACAGCTACAAGAACTGTGTTTATCAGCTCTGCCTAACATCATAACAATGATTGAAGGGCCAGTTATTAAGAACGCAATCCTGCCACGAATGAAGAAGATTTGCTTGCATAGCAAGGGAAGCAATAACAAAAGTCTTGGCGTCAAAGTCAATTGTTTGCTGTGTCTAGCTAGAATGTTACCTAATTTTGATCGATGGCTGGTCCTCGATCAAGTGTTGCCTTTTCTGCAGGAGATTCCACACTCTGGTGAACCTGCTATTCTCATGGCCATTATAGGTATGTTACTCGTTAAAAAGAAATTGAGAACAGAGCTCATTGAACTTTCTTTCTTTTAGGAATCTATAGGATACTATTGAATCACAGTAAACTGGGAGCAAGCAAGGAGATATTGGCGACAAAGATTCTGCCGTTCCTCTTGCCACTGTGCATCGAGCAGAACTTCAGTACACCACAGTATGAGATTCTCTCAAATCTTGTAGTAGAAATGATAAATCGTGTGACAACAGAACACAAGGAGGCGTTGAACAAGTTGGACGCAATGCGTCAGGAGACCCAGAAACTGGATCAGGAGCTCTCGCAAACCACGAATATGTACAAAAATATCAGTACGAGTAACGATAATGTTAATGTAATTCCTCCAATTCGTCCTCCAAACACGAATGCAAATTTACAATCGCTGCAGATGGAGAATGGATTGACAATAGAAGACAAGTTTAGGTAAGCAAGACGAATGGTTCTAAGCAAAGACCAAAAATAAAAGTTAGTTTAGATATTTCTCCATGAAAGATTTAAATGGATTTGTAAATTATGTTTTATACTGTACACACACAGATTGATTCAGCAACAGGAAGTACATCAGAGGTTACAGTCTCAGGCTCCATTGACTCCAAAGTCTATTCAACCACAGCTCAAGAAACCTCAAGTAAAAGACTTGACGGACACATTGCTACAGTCAAATTTGAATCAATTGAACCACTCGATATCAAGCCCGAAGCCTGATTACACCAGCATGTCCTCGAACTTGAATTCGCATCAACAATTCAGTCCGCAAGGAATGAACGCAAATTTAAATCGAAACACAACAACTAGTTGGGTCTCGAATCAAATGGCATGGAATTCAACTATTCCTCAGAACACTATTAATTATTCTATCAATCAAGGAAATGTAGGAACCAATCAATTGGAGTTCAATTCGAATTTCAATTCAAATTCGAGCCAAAAGATTGAGAGCTTGTCTTCGCAAGATATCATGGATTTACTTAGCTAATGACTTTAGTGAAGGAAGATGATTTTTTATTTATTAATAACACTTTGTACCAACAATCTTTGGTCATGATAAATAGTAGGTGGTTCTTATAGATTGTTATGGTGACTTCGAATTTTAACATTGGTAGTTTCTACTGTTTTTAGTTTTCGAGATACTTCATTTCACAGATAAAGTAACATATCTGAGCTTTGGATAGTTTTGTGACGAAACTGTAAAAGTTAATTCCGGAAGCGGACTTTCGAAATCACGTTTCAACGGATCAAAATTTATAAGAATCGCTCGTTATCAAAATATAAAATTCCTATTGTTAATTGATTATTATGAGGAGATAACTGCATTTATACTCCTTCTGACTTACTATGCATCCTTTGTACAGTTTATGGAATACGAGTCACTGTAGAAAGTCATAAAGCTCGGTAACTATAGTGCAGAGCACGAGAGAAGCCTCGCTTGAAATTTATGGTTTTTGGCTACGGCTCCTGCAGTCCCCATTTCTTTCTGAGCGGGCCCTTGGTGTGTGTGTGTTCGTTTCAGAAAATATGTAGCGCGTTAGGGCTAAGAAATCAGGGCCGGATTAAGTAGCAGGAGTAGCAAATGCTACGGGCCCCGCGCTTGCAGCAGAAAATGTTCACCTTGTAAAATTGTGTAAAAACCCAGTCTACTATTTACAAATGTGACTTATTGTATTATGCAAAATTCAAGGCTTCCTGGTAACACTTCCTGAGTGTGAGAACTAAAATAGGCATCTACGTTATAGTCTGATCATTAAGGCATCCTTTACGACCCTCTTGCCTCCTTCCCGTCTCGCTAGTTTTCTCTCGTGTTCCGTACTGTACATATAAATCAATCCATATTGCTTTTATACTCCACTTGTTACATACTATATGTACTTCATTCAAAGTTTAAGCACATCCCTATGCTGATGATCATTACGAGTCATGATTAGAATATGAACTTTCTAAGATATTTAAAAATGTACTTACTGTACTTATTAATAATTCATTTACAGTAATAGTTTGTTTTACTTTATTTTGAATTACCTAATGAAATAATAAAAAAAAAATTGCTGACAATTATATAAAAATAATTTAAATGTTCATAAACTAAACATATTAATGTTGAGCAGGTATAAGGTGTTTATTGACATATATGTACGTACATTCCAATGAAGTTAATGTTATATATATAACTATACGTTTTGTTGTTGATTGTACACTCTAATAAATATTTAAAACGAGAGATGTTATTGTAATTCCATACACAATACTATAATCATATGGCGAACGTTAAATCTGTCTAAAAACTAATAAATGAAATAGATCATATACTGGTGAAAAAATTTATAAAAAAAATTAATAATGGCGAAATTATTTGTAATTTATATGCGTGTCACTTATATATGTAATTGGAGGTCGGCTAAGTGACTGCAACCTGTTCTAGATTTGCAAATGATATTTAATTATGCAACGGGTGGCAGATCCGGGATCGTACCCATACTTTTTTATCACTTTGATTAATGTATCATTTACATCTCACGTAGTTTCGTCTTTAATTATATCGTCTGTACATTGAATTATGGCACTAGTTCTTTTTTTAGAATTCTAGGGTATCAATAACAATTCGATCAAATTTTTTAGATATCAATTGACTTCAAGAAGCCATGACACTCTTTCACTGATCTTTTGTTTGCAGTTGCAATTAATTTTATTGCCGAACCAATATTTTTGTTAAAAAATTAATTGATGATATATATCGTTTAAATATTTTATAAAAAATTAAATATTATTATATATAATAATATAATAATACGTAAAAGAAATATTAGCTGTGATAAATAATCGAATCACAATTATAATTGTGTGGTCCTATATAGTTTAAATCAAAATATCTCGCACGACAACATTTGACAGATATCAGCAATTAATAAGCTGATTCACGGGGAAGATCAATTTGATCTCAACATTGATGACTGCCTATCAAAACAATAGTTATAGTGTTCCGGTGTTTTTATATAAAATTCTAGATCATGCAAGTAGCACGTCATGACTGATCTTGTCTATACCTTGTAATTAATGTACATAGATTTCCTTGAATTTACAAAACGCTCCTCATCTTATAAATACGAAAATCCTCCGCAGACGTTTGTAATCGTTAGTGTTCTGATCGATACAACGCCGCACACTCCACTGGGATCACTTGCTTTTCGCAGGAATCGAAATTACAAGTATGTTCTTGCGTCGTCTTTGGTTTAATACAATCCTTCTATCATTCGTGTGCAAAGTGGTGAGACAGTTCTTAATTTTTATAGAACGTTTGGATTGTCTGTAATATTCTTTACCGAACGGTTTTCTCATTTTTCATTTTTCAAATCGACTTCTGGATAAAATCACTTAAGTATCATTTTTATCGTTTATATAACATTAATAGTGAATTTACATTTTACATATATTTATGAAATTATATCTTAATTCATTTAGAGATTGATTTCTTACAACCACAACTAACGTACCTAATCTCTTTAAATCCAATAATTGCTTTACAAAACTAAAATGGCATTTTATTTGTTTAATATAAAAAGACACTATTTAAGATGTAGGGTTATTTATCATTTTAATATTATCTCTATCTCTATCGTATATATAATAAAATCGTTCCTCGGGAAGATTTTAGAGCAAACCGCATTCGAAAAAATCCAATCGTTCAAAAGTTTCGGAGAATTTATCGAAATTGCCCACTGTATGCCGCCCGCAACTTAATTATGTTATCAACAATTAATAGTTACCATATTAAACAATCTAATTTTTGTTCGCAGTTCAAAATGCGTTATTCGAGGAGTTTACTATTTATGACGTTCGCGATGTCGGCGATTTTGGCAGTGACGTTCGCGGAGGAAGAAGAAGAAGTATCGGAGGAGAGGTATACTTCGAAATACGATTACATCGATGTCGATGACATCCTGTCGAACGAGAAACTCAGAAAGCAGTACGAAAAATGTTACTTGGAGGAAGGACCATGCTCCACACCGGAATCACTATATTTCAAAGGTAAACTGAACAAAAAATATATTAAAAAATCATCTTTTTAAAATGCGTCCATAATTAAATTTAAATAATATACCGAAGCATAAGAATTATTGGAAGAATAATTTTTCATAATTATATATACACGTTTTATTATGCATATTATATTGAACATAATATAACAGTGGTTCTAAATGCTTCGAATGTATTATTATTTATTAGCGACCCAATATCCTGCGGTAGACTATTTGTCATGTAATTTAATTGACATGACTTAAAGAAATGTTAGAAGATTACGGAACGATATGCTGTTCTTCATATCGTCACCGTCGACAATTAATTAATATATAAATAAATTACAGAACGTTTCCCGGATGCCTTCACAACGAACTGCAAGAAGTGCACGCCGAAGCAATTGGAATTTTTCGACAAAGTAGTGGCGTGGTACACCGACAATGAGCCGGAATTGTGGAAGACCATCGTCGAAAGCACTCTGAATAGGGCAAAGGAAAGGGCTGAGAAGAAAAAACTGAGAGAACAACAAAAACAACAACAATAATTTGATTTGTCTATTCAGGCAAGGATAGTAGCCTACAGAATTTGATTGTGGAATTTCTATACCCTTGTATCCTCGTTCTACAATAATAATACAATTCCTACAATGTAGCTATTTGATGTGTAGAAAAATGATCGAACCTTGCGCCGAGAATAAAATTCATAATATCTGAAATAATAATGCAATAATAAATTAACCATTTCCTGGATTATTTCTACAATTTTTACTACACGACTAGGCTATCGTGATTCAAACGCGAGAATTGAGTGTCTAGAATCACTCTCACGCGTTCAAGATAATGAACAAATAAATATTTTACAGTGCACTAAAGCTATACGTCTTGTTTGATCCAATGATCAACGGAAAAGCGCTACTCGAGACCATGGACCAGTGTTCCGATCAGTTCCGATTGTGGCAACAATTCTTCGCGCACACGTGGAAATTTCAGCCTCAATAACGTAACCTTTTCGATGAAATTGGGTAGCATGAGCACATCGCAGACTTTTAAAAAATTATTATATATACATATGAAAAGACAAGCGATTAAGCTACTCATAAAACGTTAGCAATTAAGTTTCATGATGGAACACTCGCCCCGCAATAAAACTGGTACACTCCTGCTAATATAATTGCCTTAGAGCACCTTAGAGCGTCAGGGCGCCATTGTAGATACGCTACTGTTTTACCTATGCGTGCGCGAAAAATTTAGTTACGTCTAGATTGCGGGCTATAGTCTATGCCTACGTCTATACATCTAAGCCCACAATTTTCAATGAATATTTACCTTGAAAACTGAATTTTTTAAATTTATTTATATAAAAAAAATTAATACAATTCTTTTGCGTACGAATATTTAGTCACACATCCAACTTGATAAAAAACAATTCGTTGAACATGTTATTAAGTATACAAATATTCCCGCGTTTTCCAACGTTACCAATTTCTCCCGACCATCAAATCCTCCGGCAAGAGTTTCGCCTCTAAAAAATCATGCTGTTGCTTTCGAAACGTGTTCGGAGATGATCGTTCATTCTCGTTCAGATCGCGTCAGATCACGTTCGGATCCTCCATCGAAAAAGTCCCGAGGTAAGCAAATGTTATTTACACTTTCGTAATCCATTCTGATTCACATGCATCGTTAATAAAAAGTATTAATAAACAATATCGTTTCGATCAACAAACCATCGCCTCGTCGATCGTTGCTATATTTTTCTTAATTTCTCATTGGAATACATTAATAATATTCTTCGAAGAATGATGATGATACGTTTAGTCTCGTTCGTATGATATATTTTATGATTACGATTTTCAATTAATTCTGATCGTATTGAAGTATTCCAATGTTTCTCTTTATTAGTTTACCAGTCATTCGGAATATGATTGTTTTTTTTTTAGGCGCTTACGGTAGATTAGCTTCCCGAAGCGTGCTTTGGATCATTTTGGTTTCAGCTTGCTAACGATCAATCGTTTCTATATAGTGAGTATTATTCGTTTCTCATATGTGCCCATAATTATGAAAGCGGTCCAAGTGAAAATTCAAAGATCAATTGTGTTTATCAATATTTCATATCACGTTTCATGATTGTACTTGTTATTTCAACTTTATGGGCATATACACAAAGATTTATTCTGTTGTTTCTATCATTCCACATTTATTATTTCATTCGATTATCTAATTTTCAAACACTTGCTTCACACCATCGTTTTCATCAAACTTTATAATGCCATTTTTACTATATGATGTCATGTTACTGCCCCAGTCTGAATGTTATTGAGGATTCAGTTTTCTGAGACAAATTTCTTCAACTAACAATTGCAATGTTGACACATGCATTTCAGTAAATATTGTACTTTTTCTTTACAGAAAATATGACCAAGCTTAGACTTCGGTATCTTCCAACGGCTATGTTTTACAGTAACACTGGTAAGTTAGAATACAGAAGAATTTAGTCATTTAATCTCTTTTAAAACTTTTCCTTGAAATATACGACTTAGACCACATTTATTATTTCAATCGTATTATCGAATTTTAATGCCATTTTTACCATGATGTTGCATTACTGCCCCAGTCTGAATGTTTTTGAGTGATTCAGTATTCTGAGATGAATCTTTTCAATTAACAATCGCTATGTCGGTGAATCTGTTTCAGTAAATATTGCACTTCTTTACAGAGAATATGGCCAGACTTAAACCTCTGCATCTCCCGATGGCTACACTTCGCGTTAACACTGGTAAGTTATTTCAATACCATGAAAATAGCATGGAAACAATGCATTTTCTGTTATGAGAAAATGAGCATTCAAAATTTCTTACATTCATTCATTCATCATTCTGCATCTCACCTCCCTACCCTTATTTACCAAGATTCGTAACAAACTAACTGTGGAATCATGATGAATAACCACCCCAGTCAATCAGAAGCATATCATGTAGAGAGTGTACCCTGATCATAACGCACTAGAAAAATATCGTACACCAACATATGTAGATAGTTTATTAACACGAGCGTTTGCAATTGTAGGAGGTAAGGAAAATGGTTGAACAAAAAAATTAATTGAAAGTATTCTCAATGAAAGAAATTTTAGGAAGACTCCACGACAGCCTGAATCCATGAAAATCGGCTGAAAGATCTTCGCACGAGGAACCTGGAGAAGGTAATATTACTTTTCCATTATTCGTGATTTTCCAGAAATTATTTATGATGAATTATTAGTTATCCCTGTCATACATACTCACATGGTGATATTACTATACTGATACGGATTTAATTTCTCGAAAATTTGTGAAACTACGTACATGAGCTGTTCTAATAAACAATACATTTTTTATTACAGAATCAATGCAAGAGGCCATCTAAAAAAGAGAGAAAGAAACCATGAAAATCTTTGCACGAGGAACTGGAGAAGGTAATACTACTTTTTTCCATTATTCGTGATTTTCCAGAAATTTCTTATGATGAATTATTAGTTATCCCTGTCATACATACTTATATGGTGATATTACTATACTGATACGAATTTGATTCTTAAAAAAATTTAAGAAACTACATGGACCGTTCTAATGAACAATTAATTTCTTATTACAGAATCAATGCAGGAGACCATCTAATAAATGCGTCCCCTTAAAATGGCTTTCCGAAGAAGACGAAGGTAAAGCAATCTTTTTTTATAGAGCTGAAAATAAAAATGATCTGCATCGATTGCAAGAAATACTCAACTATTTATGATGATTCTTAAATTGACAAGCATATGTCTGAAGAATTTGATGCAAATTTTTTGTCTGACAATATTACGAAAAATAATTAGCTTGCCTTTTTTCTGACCAGTATAAAAAATTAAAAATTAATTTTTCTACTGTTACAGATTCGTTTATCCCTGCGTGATGCCCGAGACGAAGTAACATCCCTTCGAAATAAGGCAAGGAATTATGTAAATTTAATATAATATTTTCAGATTGTCCTTAACGATGATGTTAACAATAGATATACGCTAATATGAATTACCATTATGATTAGTACTTGCCCTCACTGAGTTATAAATCGACAAAACTACAAATTGTCGAAAAAATACGATTTCGTTTTAACATATTTTATTTTTCTGTTTTCTTCTTACAGATATGTAGTGCAAACTAAATTACACAGCAGTACAAAAGAACATACTCGGACTAAATAGGTAGAGTATCTTTCACGTGATTTTTACAGGACGGAAGTAGTTTGTTATCTTTAATGATGTTTCACAATATACGCTATGAACTTTCGATGATTACAAGGACAAGTATCTGAAATAAAGTCTTGCGTGTTCATACAACGATAAGGTGTGTCTATGTAAATTGTAAGTTTGTGTGTATGATCTTCTGTTTCAGATGATCGTAGAAAAAGAGATGGAAATGAGCGTGGTTATTTAGGAAAAATTAAATTTATTTCATAAAAGATGTATGATACATTCAAATGGTACTATAAAATGTAATAAACACTACTAGACTAGACTGTCTTGTTCGTTTCGAAAAGTAATAATGCACAAAATGGCACTGGTACAGTTTCGATATATATATATTTATATTCAAATAAACTCCTAATAAACCAGGATTGTTTCAAATTTATTGCTATCTTGAAAACAAAATCTATTGCCGATTAAAGTGTTTCGTGTATCTCGAAAAGTCTCCATTTAAAATAGAAATTCTAAGTGCCTGTTTGTAGAAAACTACGTTTCCACTAAAATTGAGCATTAAATGCAATATACTTTTTATACAATATATCTCGTTAAGTGAACTATGAATTAATCCATAACTATGCAAAATATACTACAAATGCAATATATAAAATTCATTAAAAATTCATGCGAATAACTTTACTGTACGGTCTATGTTTAACAACAAAAAAATGAATAATCAAAATAAAAAAACGTTCTCGTAAAATGCTCTTCAACGTTTTACCTCTCTCTGCTGTCATGGTGTGTTTTAGGCTATTATTTTACGTTTCTTTCAATGTACACCGTCGAAACAAATTCACCTTTGTCTATGTACATTTAAAAAGAAGATATAGTTTATACAAACTTAATGCAATCTCCTAGTTTTTTGGCATAAAGGCCGGTTACATGGAAACTATTGAAAAAACGAGTGTGACCTAATATTCCTGTCTTTTTTTTCTTTTTCAAATTTAAGTAAGAGTCGAAATGATCGAAATTGGTGTGTGGGTGCATAAATTGCCTACGTTTTAGAAAACGGTGCGTGTGCAGTTTTCCCGATTCGAAATTTTGCGAAAAAAAGAAGTTGAGTGAAATAGTTCTGCATGTGACACGGTCCTTTCTGGTAAGGTTCTTGTGAGAACGTACGGACAACCGTTCTCATCGTTAAACTTTGGAAATCTAAAAAAAGTGTCGCACGATTTATGGTTTCGCGTGATGCTTGATATGGATATTTGCTTGTCGCACGTCCAGGGTCTTAGGAACAACTGTCTGGTCTAAAATCCTTGTCTGCCGTGCAACAAGCTTGAAGAGCACTTGCGCGTCCTCTTAAATTCTTTTAAGGAACAGATTCACCATTGGTCTTGCTATCAATCTTTGAGAATATTAACAAAGAGATTGATTCTATTCGTGCCAGAGCTCTTACTAACCGAGCACAGGTGCTCGAACATTGGCCGGAACCACCGTTGCACGTTTATAGCCAAAAATATTCAACACGTATTTCTCTGTATCCACAATCAGGAGATGAAAGGATCCCTCCTAAGTTCCAACGATTTCTAGAATCCCCATAGTAAGAGCCCTGGATTAGAGTCCACGAGGAGCACCTTTTTCAATGTGAATTACGGCACTTGTGATAATTCCCGGTACGTACGCGATGACCAGATAAAATACTGTTCTCCGGTGATATTTATGATAAAAACTATCGTCACAACTGTAAACGGTACTCTGTGAGAGGGTCGAACTCCTTTTGATGAGTAGAGTTCGACGCCATCACGTATCCCCATAATCTCATGGCCTCCGCGCATACTCTTTGAATCTCATCGACCTCCTCGAAGTCGAGATCAGCTCGCCAGTGGAACGGGGCGACCTTTGAATTGCGGAATGTGCTCGACACGCCGCCGACATCGTTCTTTGTATGAGTATCCAAAAATCTTTTTACATTTATATGAAAGTCCAAACCATAAAAATTGTATAGCTCCTTCACGTGTCTGTAGGGGTCTACAGATAAGTCTTCGTAACGTACTACCCTGTTCAAACAATTCCAAAGAAATGTTACGAGTTCGGTGAACTATTTCTAGTTCATCGAGAAAGCTCACCTGAAGGTACGTGAATATTTTTTCGTCAATCTCACTGCAACATTGAAGTCCGACACCATGTCACTGCACACTAACGCCGGATCTGAACAGTCCGGTTTCGTGGGACACCATTCCCTGTGCTTTCGCGACTGCAGGATACCTCTAGGGTCGCGAACCAACAGCACTAACCGTACGCCTAAACTGCAACACAAAATTCTACGTTAATCAGCTGGAATGAAAAAATCAATCGGCTCGTATTAAACATGTTCTCACTCTTCTTGTTCTAAAAGCTTCTCCGCGGCACGCAGCCTCAGCCGAACAATCTTCATCGACTGAAAGGGGAACAGCTTGCAAAACTTGGAAACGAATCGTGGATCCCAGCAGATCTTCTTATGTGCCTGACACTGCCTCCACAAATGTGTGTTATGATTAAAGACCCAAGGATGCGTTTTACCATAGTCCAGATATCGATCTGGGAGAATAAATAATCATTAATTTTACTGTACGGTTGTTTCTATAATTGTACAAGAACAAATTTACCGAGGTTGTTGAAATCGCATCTGAGCAATGACTCGAGGTTCATCAGAGCCTCGTCTGCGAGCGGAGCTCCTCGGATTTGAACAATGCCAAAATCGAGCAGTGGCTCGTAATGGTAAAAATTTGCTGGGTGTGCGTTCACCACGTCGCCGAGGAACGTGCTGCCGCTTCGCCAACTTGTTAAAATTACACTCCTCATTGGTCTGCCGCCCTTCTCCATCACCAAATCCTCCAATTTGCTGAAAAACATACAAAATTAGACGTTTAACATCTTCAAGAGAGTTTCCTTATTTGTGTTAATCGCGTGTACATACCTAGCATTAACACCGTATTTTCCATTAGGGTACATGTAGTCCTCCATTTCCCTCAGGATAGCTCTTCGTTGCTGGTCCACCACTTCCTGTATTCCAGAAAGCGTGACATTTTCCATGGATCCCCTAAAATATGTCTGGAGAGAAAATACAATTTATGTTTAACGTTCTACATCCCCTCGCGATCGAAATTTTTCGAAGAAAAAGCTGAAGCAGAGGCGAGTATACTGTTTAAAAGACTTCCTTCCATTGCCATGTGAAATGTGTTACGAATAGAGACTGCGGATTTCGTGCAATTTAATACAATGTTTATTTTGCATAAATATCCGCAGTGTAGTTATAAGTGAATCGTTCACTTACCAACAGCATTATTTTAAATTAAGGATAAACGAATAGTCTTTTAGAAATTCTAAGTTCGCTGATCGCTGATTATGTACTGATGTTAATCGATATTTTATTATCTACTATGCATGCATGTTATTGCTTACCGTAACTGGCTCTTGTATTTTGACGAGGCGGGGCCTTATCTCAACATCCTACATTAAAGAAAATATTGATAGTTTAGTGTCCCGACTGTGCACATTACATAGTGATCACGATAATGTTGTTGACTTAACCAGGACAGTATCTTTCTCCCTCTTTCTCTATTTATGTGGGAATTAGTGCTGCGAACTTTGCAATGGTGCTGATAACTCGACGATTTCCAAAGGTGCATTGTAAAAACGAAAAGGTATTTTGCATGCAATCCCTGATACCAATTAAAATGTAAAGCTATGTTAAACGAACATGTCTGTATTACCGTTTTCATAAGAATAGAGTTAGCTTAATATTTACATCCCGACTGTATTTAGAAGTTTTGTTATCTTATCGGCACTTTAGTTAAGCGGCTTTTAATAGATAAGCGATGTTTAACAGGATTATCGATCAATTCTCCCAGATAGATTTTGACCCTTAAGTGACATACATTATTATTTGCAAGAAAAACGCTGCCTAGTAATAGCATGGAGATCCCAGACTGCTGCATGAAAATAAAAGGATGAAGGAGGAGGTGGAAACAGGGAGAAAGAGTGCTGACGTACTCTTGGCGTGGCTCACAAATGTCATTGTTAGCGTACAAGTGGAAAAAGAGTTAGGTGCAAAAGTTAGACTTTACCATCAGAAAGAGCGTGTTTGGCGTGACTCAATTTAGAGCAATCCCCACCTCCGATTTTTTACTGACCGATATCACCGGCTGCAGTCGATGCTCGAGGTAGCTGCTGTAGCGTTGGTTAAACGCTAAGAAGAAGATGCAAAGGGACGCCAGGCCTACCAGACCATAGAAGCTCAGCCGTTTTGACATCCTTGGTCCTTCCATGGAACAAAAGCATATAATACGCGTTCAATATAGGCTTCCTTGTTAAACCCAAGACATCAAAACATGCCTGTTAACACTAAGGAAATTGCTTTCAATAACTACAACATAAAACAGACTATTAACTGAGTTGGACACATGACTTACAAGGACTGTAGTGCCCGTAATCAATAGCGGAGACCATAGAACCACACTACAGATATCATATCTTAACTGAAAGCGGGAATGGTCACACTTGTGACAAGATTAGTATACTTTTCTATAATAGAAAACTTTCCGGGAGCAATTTCATTGTTCCCGATTGCCTTAGTTCCAGCTGTATCCCCTTAACCATTTGATCCATGATCCAAGAACCTGTACAAACTTACTGACTGTCGCAGGAGATTTAAACAAGAAACAAGTGTGACCTTTCCAGTTAGGAGAATGTAGGGCAACAGTATCTTTTGTTTAAAAACCACATAACAGGTGCATCCATTGTTGTCGTATTTGAACATTGTCGCTCCGTTTACTCAACGTATCTTAAGACACAAAGTTTGTAACCCGAATAAATGATTGTTTAGAATTCCTGTGTTGCCCCACCTCTCCATGTGCAGAAGTGTGGCTAGTAAACTGATGAGACCGCGATTAAATGTAGTTTCAGTGGAAGATTAGAAGAAGAATGGGTATAAATGGAGAGACCCCCTCTACGATTAGATTCCTAAATTCCTCTAATGGAAAAAAAGGGGGAGAGAGGCTGGAGGGCGTTATGAGGATCCTCACCTCAGAGTGGAGCAGTTCGTCGCATTTGGCGGTTCCGCGTGAAAGAAGGACGGCCGGTTTAATTTGTTCGGAAAGGCCTCTCACGTGTCCCGTGGCATTTTAAAGCGACGAGGGGCAGTGTGCGAGAATCGTACGCCCATCGTCGCGATCCGATGACGCAGGGAGGCCCGTAATGCGGCTGAGGCGGCCACCACACGACTCGCGGCTGCACCAGGGCTGCACCCTGCACCTCATGTGCGGAGCAAGTGCATCGAGCGTGCGTCGCGTCGCGTCGTGCACTACGCAACACCCCGGTACATGCACAGGAAACTGCGAGACGACTGCCTCTGCGACAAACGATGTCTTCGTTGTCAACGGACTAAGGCCACGGGAAAGTCGAAAGCGACGCGACCCACTCGAGATCTATGATTAATTGATCACCGTTGCAAAATTGAACGCCGCCCTCGCGGCCGAATCGATCGCGAAATGGTGGCGGGCTCTCGTTATCCTCACAAACCAGACTCGATATCTTACGATCGCGATTCTCACACTGGCGCTTTTCCGGCTCGTTTAAAAAGCATATATATACATTTCTAATTTACATTTCCGCTGATTCCTGACTCTACGCGCTGCGGAAATGAGTCAGGAATCAAGCACGCAGAAATTAGAATGTTGTTCAGCGACCTCGTGTATCGAGCTGAGTATGCATATATGCGGGACATACTTGTCCCCGTGTAACTTTTGTCCTTGTTCTGTTTAGAGGATATATAAATGCATTACAGGAAATATGAATGTGTATATTGTTTGAACAATGTGTTGTACCAAATTGTACACAGTAATCGCAGCCCAGTCAGCACCATCTACCGCCGAGCCCAGCCTGCAGAGCCCCTGACCTGCAGATTCCGTGCCGAACATCTCTTCGAGCTGATCGGAGTTGATCCGAGTCGGCACTGTTTCTGCAGGGCCACTGATCAGGCCTGTGCGCGCAGATCTCTTGCAAAATAACCGAGCCCAGGCCCTGCAGGCCGTGCTCAGAATCTGCACGTGTGTTATTATCAATAAATAACTGTGTTATTATCAAATAAAACCGCTAATACCGCATCCTTGCATCTGTGCAGATTCTGAGCCCGGCTTGCAGGGCCTGGGCTCGGGTATTCTGCAAGTGATCTGCGCGCACAGGCTTGATCAGTGGCCCTGCAGAAACAGAGCAGGCGTGCTGCACCTGCACCAGTCTTCCGATTGTGCCAACAATTTTTCGCGCATGCGTGGCAATTCCAGTCTCAGTAACGTACACTTTTCGATGACATCGGAAAGCTCGAGCACCCCGCAGACCTTTAAAAAATTATTAGTGTATTTATATGAAAAAGCGCTACCATTGGAACGTTAGCAATTAAACTTCAAGACGTAACACTCATCCTGCTAATGATACCGATACACTCCCGCCAATACAACTGCCTCAGGGCGTTAGGGCCATGGCCCTATTGTAGATACGCTACTGTTTTGGCCGTACATGGGCGAAAAATTGTTGGCACAATCGGAACACTGGCGTACACACAAATATTTCTATCGGTAGATGTTCTTGGTTCTATCACAGACTTAATGGTGGTATTCCCTACGTTACTGACACCGGGTAACTAACTTATCCACAGAGATTCTTTAAAAAATATGCAGCAGGTGTCGCGACGATACGGAATAACGGTCGAGGCGATTCAAAAACGAAAAATGGCAGAAAGGGGTATCCCTTAACCTGGACACTGTGGTCACTGTGAAAGAAACTGTGTTTAGAAGATGAATAGGAGGTATCTTATGGATCGTACAACTTGAGATAACAAGGTTTTATCATTGGAAATGATTTGGGGATAAGCAAGCCCCCTGGTGGTGGATTTTAGAGAGGGGTTGGCGCAGCATGCGTTGCCCATGGCGTTTAAGTGCCGAGGAAATCAGTCGGATGCTGTTGCTCGAGCAGCTCGGATGTGGTTGGCAGGCGATTAAACCATCCACGGTTGCACGTTCTCTGCTTTCTCCTCGCGATGTCGTGCTCTCGGACGTTCGAGCATTGAGAAACGGACGTACCCGCGTGCAACCCGCATGATCTCGCGTCTCCTCTTCAGTACGTGAACACACGGGTCGGGTCTACCGGGTGGCAGATTCTCGAAGAGGCGGAGAGACCTCCTGACAACTGAACGTCCAGAGAGAAAGAAAAAAAAGGGTGAGAGAGAGAGAGGGGGACGTCCAGGGTGTGCGTCGCCAAGAAGACGTCGCGTACCCGGTCCCGGCGATTGAATGTGAGAGACACAGGGTTTCTAAACCGCGGTGCGAGTGCAGTGTGTGCGGAGGCTGTGGCCCAGGACTCTTCGCGAATTTAACCCGTGTGCGAATCAGCAAGGTGTCGACGGGATGTCACGCTGACGGGATTCACGGTGAGTCGGCTAGTTGTTCGCTGTCTCCTCCGTTCTTCTCTCGTCTATCCTGGGCTACTTCTCCTCTCGCCTTCTCTTCCGTTTCTGGAATTTTAGCGGCGCTACCAGAACCGATACCCGTCCAACCGCTTCCTCCCCTCGCTCCGCCGCCATCCTTGCGATTCCTCTTCGCGGATATATATATATTTTGAGGTTTTGTTTACGATCCGAAATCTCCTGCTTCAGGAGATTCAAAAAAGGATGCACCTCGGTTTTGATCTCTGGTATCTAGGCCAGGGGTGCAGGATTTTTGTAGATATTTGTTTGCCATGGGACAACGAGGCTTCGCAAATATTTTACTGCTACGAGGATGGGATAATTAGGGATAGAAATTCGTACAGTGACCGATATCTAGGCCATGGACCGTCCAGTAATATTTTGTTTGGATACTGCTTGGTGGGTGTTATTGTTTGGATTTGTTTGCCATTGGACAACGAGGAACAAAATTATCTGCTTTGGGGATGTGACAAGTAGGGATTCAAATTGGTCGCGAAACTGACATCGATGGTCGTGGACCGTGCATTTTTGTGGATACAGTTGAGTGAGGGTTATTGTGGTGCAGGGTTTGTTTGCCATTGGACAACAAGGCTTCTGGGGGCTTTCCAAATATTTTACTGCTTTAGGGATATCACAATTAGGGACTTAAATTGGTCACGAGATTGATATGTATGCTCTGGAAACTGTAGGAAAATTTTTCTGGGTAAATAGTGGGAATTGTAGTTTCCAGATCTCTCTGGAAGGTTGTCATTCGAGATAACAGCGGAGCTCTGCTACTAGTAGATTATTTTTAGAATGGGTTACATTGGAGAGATTAAGCTTGGTGATGCTGTGCCATGTGTTTAAAGGGGCTATGGTGTTCCGGGGGTTGGGGCTGAGGCGATTAGGATGAATACTTTTGGCGTTTTTTAGTAACCGATTTAGGAATTATGAACGTATGGAGAACACACGTTCTACGTATGTTTGCTTGGTTCGTTTTGTAAAATATACGTTTGCACACGTTGCTAAGTTGCACTTCGGAAAATGACAACAAACATGGCTGCCGGATACCCGAGTCTGTGACCACGTGATGTTGTTCCACTGCGGATTTAGCTCGCCTAGGGATAAAGATCAAATTTATTTGATACATTAGGATTGAAATGACTGGTTCAACGCAGTATTCTACGTTTGTATAAAACAATCGCAGTCCGCTGATGATTCGTCGCCTGAGGGACCGTTTCGCTGTAAAACAAATTTATTATTTCGATCAATTTCCGTCAATTTGGAAGCGGAAAAATGTTCTCGCGGATTATTGTGTATGCTATCCGTTTAGTCAGCTTTCATGGGAACCTGGCGAGTGAAGTCGCATTCTTATCGCGGATTCATCAAGTTGGAAGACTGCGGTCGCGTCAACACATGCTACGCGTGGGTTTCTGTCTATTTATCACGCTGTTCCGCATATTTCATTCCATCTAGACTCGGATTGGATTCTCCATACCGTGAATTATAATTTTATAAACGTTTTACTTGTTTGTATAAAGGCTTGGGTGAGAATGTGGAGGCTTCCTCCGTTGTTTAGTGAGAATAAAATAAAAGTAAAAAAAATCTATATGTTTTGCAACGGCTCAATGAAATTCTTTTATCACGTCCTAAAATTGTCATTTAATTTTGAGAAAGGTTTGGAGGGGTTCGATCCAGGTTTGGGTGAGAATGGAGGCTCTTCATTATTTGGCGAAGGTATGCTGCAGTAGGGCCACTTGTGAGGGGCCGAACGAAGAAGAAGGTCACTTTATATTCGGTTCGGCGAAGGCACGCCAGTTGAAATGAAGGCATCGAGTGAGTTAGACCCGACGGACCGGCCTGGTCGGCCTACATACCCGGGCGCGGAGCGTGTGTTTACCAATTTCTGTTCGCGGGTTCACCTCCGCGGGACTTTTTCCATTACGGAAAGTGTGTCGCCGCTGAAAAACAGCTCACGCACCGACTACAGAATTTTTCGAGTGCCCGAGACCGCCTCCGGTCCGCTCTCCATGGTAATTTCATTCCGGTAATTAATCTGATAGACCGGCGATGGGCAAACTGTTTTTGCGACTGGTCGTTATCGAGAATCTACTGGCCTGCAACGGTAACTGCAACCTTGAGCTCGCTTGATAATAAATATATAATAATAATTTATATTATTATTATTATTATTATTATTATTATATATAATAACCAGTCAGACGAAGGCTCAAAATGTAATCTGCTTTTAAGACGAAATCAAATGATAAAGTAAATCAGGTACGTTAGATAAAAATAACGATAGATAAAATAAAAAAAAACGATAGATAAAAATTTTCCAAACAACTCCAACACCGTCATGAAAATCGTACGGAAATACAAACAAATTTGTGAAGCGATTTTTTTTTAGAAAATCCAGTTACTAAATCTGAAAAAGCGAGTTGTTGACGGGGCTCGCGTGAATCGCGACTTTCATAGCAATTAGACTGAGCTCTAGTTATTCGATTTTCCATTTTCCGTCGGCTCAGACGTGAACGAGACATTTCGCCGAGGGCCAGCAATGCTTTTTTTCGACCGTTCTACCGAAATAACAATTTTTCCCCGGCAACAATTTGCCCGCAGCGGTGGAAATGTATCGCGCGATGCGAAACTGTGGTGGCAGCCAGCGTGCGTGCGCGCGTGCACGCCGCAGGAAGTCAGTCTTTTTTCCAGTCGGATACGCCGAAATTTTCTTGTCGGAGACGAAGAGATTGCTCGCACGAAATTGAATTGCGTATCCCCACTTTTTGGCCCACGTCCAAACGGCAACAACGAGAACCTCGGGGGCGGTCTGTGGACCTAGACGATTTTCAGGTTGAAAATCTTTCAACCGGAGTCCATGAAATTCTTTTTAATCAGCAGGCAAGCTGAAAAATTAGAGTGCCAGCGATAAAATCGCCATGAATGGCGGCCCCTGTTCCGCGGGGCAAAATTGCGAAACGAAAAGTGAAGTTTCATCCCGTGGTTTCGCAACAATCTTTTGTTGCGATTTGTTAGATCGTTTAGCTGGCTCGTGCTAACAGTCCGAAGCCGGCCAACGTGCTAAACAATGTTTCCTCGCGTCCGAACAACGAAAGTGTAACGCTCCTGAAGGAGCTGCGAATTCTAAAAATAAGGGTGGAACGGCGCACGAGACGTTTTTTGTATCGTTCAATTGAAAGAGGCCGGTCCCGTTCGTCGACCTATTGGCACGGTCGTTGCATTTCTGCAATCCTTTGAATGCACCTCCTCCAATTTTTTCTTTATTCACTAGTTTATCAATTACCACGTGTTAAAAATAAATTTTTTTAAAGTACTACGTTTTTGCAAATGGACTGAAATGTATAAAATAATAATAATAAATAATGATCATCGTGCAGATAGTCCTGAAAATTTGTCTTGAAAATGATCTGAAATAAAATTGAACCTGTGCAGCGAAAGCGTAAAAATGATTTTATAAATTTCAGTCCGTTTTTAAGAACGTAGCATTTTTTTCAAATTCATGTTTTTCCATTATACTTACTCGAGAGACCAGCCACTAATTCAAGCAACTCGAGTTTGCAACCGTTCATAAAATGAGCTTAGACAACCCCTGTTACAGAGGGTAGTTTCCCGTTGACGATGACCTCTTTAAACTCGGTCTGCGATTTTTCTTGTGGAAGATAATTAGCTTTGAATATTCATGGAAATTCAATAACCGAGGTAATTGCTGATGTTTGAACGCGAAGCTCGCAATTATGGCAAGTTTCATAGCGAGTTTTAGGGATGGGGGTTGGGGCAATGCTGGGAGGAATGCTCGATGTCAGTGGGGGGTGATCGTCCTCTGTAGACAGAGGAGTTAGTACGGTAAAGGGGGACATTAGTGAATGAACTGTGGAAAAATTGCCTGGGCGCGCGCTGCCGTTTGCTCGCGTGCCGTTTCGTCGCTTTGTCGAACAAGGACCGTGGAACAAAGAGGAACATAGTATAGAACAGAGCGGAGAACAGAGAAGAAGGAAGAGGTAATCGATAGGAGAGGGCACACACGTTGTTCGCCCGCGGGTTCGTGACGGTGGACGATCGCGAAAACGATCACGCAATCGTTTCGATCCCCGACACAAACCCGAGAGGAACAACACTGGCCGAATTATTTCATTCCGTGTGGAATCCCTGTCGAATTACTAAACAATTTATGCGTCCCCTGTGTTTCGTTGTCGGAACGAAAAGAAACTGCTTACCTTTTGTTTCAGGTGGAAAATGGCCTTGGGACCATCGGAAACTAGCGCTCGAAGTAATAGGGAATTTTGTTCGAGGTGAGGCGGGCTGATTCCTTTGAAAAATTCACTGGAAGCGTTCTGACGGTTTGCATTTCCAATACAGAGAATTTCATACGAAATAAGGAGGGGGATGAATGTTTGAAAAGTTTACTAGCTGCGCGGGCTGATCTACTTGAATCTTTAATGTCGGGAAGTTTGTTCGAGGTGAAGTGGGCAGATTCCTTTGAAAAATACAGTAGAGGCGTCCCATCGGTTTTGTATTTTATCAATGTAGGAAAGTCTATGCCCGGGTATGGCAGTGAAATTCGCCCCCAGCGGGATTTTAATCGTGCTTGGACCATTCGATAGCCTACCCAAAAAGACCATTCTCTACCAAGTTTCAGCCCCATATCTAATCTGTAATGGTAGTTGTTGAGAAAAATAGAAAAACCAGCTTTTGGCCGATTGTATTACTTTTATCTTTACTGGGTGTCTTATTCAGTAATAAATCAATAATAATTATATCAAATATACTAAACGCTGAAAGTACTCAAAAAATATTTTTCCAAAAAATTAATTAAATGGGCATATCCTTTTCCAGTCGAGATAGAACGAGCTAAATCCTCGGAAAATTTGCTAGATATGTTTTTTATGAAATCCGATTCCTTTTTCTCGATTCAACATAATTTATAATGAGCGCCGCGAGCAAGGAACCTTGAGGATTATTAGCGCTCAGCTCGTCGGAGTGATTAAAAGCGAAGGATCGCTGTTCGAATCTCCTGCGTAGCTATTATTCGATTTTAGACACACACACTTAGGTGTAGATCCGTTGTACCATAACAGAGGTTGCCACATTTTTTCACTAGCGATTAAAATGAGTCAGCGACGGCAGCGGCGACGGCACGCAATGCTAAACGTGATCAGTTATTGATATTCACCGCGCGATAAGTCTCCCTTCCACGTTTCACTCTAAACAGCGTTTACGCTGACGGCAGGAATCGCAATCCTTTTCATCGAAAAACCAGTCAGGCCAAAGAAGAATACAATTTTGACGAAGAAAGTGTAATTTAAAATCGGCCGCTGGTGAATACTGGCGAGGGTGCTTCCGCGTCTACCATAAAACGTTAAGGAAAAATAAGAAATACCTCGAGGAAGCGGAAACTCCGTCGGAAAGCACGAGGAATATTTATCATAGCGCCGGCGGAGCCTTTATCAAGCAGCAAAACGAAAGGAACAGGAAGCGGTCTTATGCATAGAACCAATCCGGTTACCGTCGCTCGATCGGATGCCTTCGGAAATTCCATTAGAATATTTAAACAAATAGTATATTCCACCGCGAATATCGACAGGCTCGTTTCGCCCAACAACACGCGCGCTGCGTATTTGATCAATTGCAACAGTCGAGGTTTCAAGGAGAATGGAAAATAAAAGAATGCGCAGGAAATTCGTTCGCGATTCGTGTTTCATTATTCTCGTTGGAGCGTGTCGGTTAGAGGTTTCGACTGAATTTTCGAAAGAAACTCGAGAAGTCTTGTACGAATTTCCCACCGCCGGCACCTCTGGAAAAATATTCCATGTGCCATATAAATAGTGTGGTAATGATGTGATGTGTTTTATAATTATATCTGTCAATAACAGATATTTTTCTAAAAGGTTCATTAACAGCTTGCCTTTATATTGTGTTATTATTATAATAATTTGCGAGAGATGAGTAACCACTAAAAAAAAATTTCAGTCGACTAAATATTCGATAGTATGTAGCATCTAAATAGAAATTAGTCGATGGTGCCCATCACTATACTGTGGTTCTGAAATAATTTTCATAGAAGAATTCAAACAGCGACGTTAAAATAAAAAAGAAGGTCTTGTACGAAAAGAATTCTTTCAGTGTCGGAAATGTTGCGTGTGCTCTTTGGAATTGGCCCCCGGGGGCAGCGTGCGTTGGCCCCGCCCCTCGGACGGACCCGGTCGAGAGTTAATGGGCGGTGGGTTCTAGTCGTCGAAGAAGAAGCCCGAGCGAAAAATAGCCGGCGTTTCTCGGCGGCATCAATCACTATTACGCCATTATGGTTGATTTTCTGAGTCATCCGTTTTCTCGGGCGACGGGTTGCAACGAACTCTTCCACGGCGAGGTGGGTCGTTAAGTATTTACCCGAGCCGTCCGGTCGCGGGCCGGCATGCATATTCCATCCGCGGATGACGCCAGAGGTCGGCTAACATCCTCGGGACGACCTTGACGGTCGTTGCCGGGGAGAAGCTAGAAACGGGGACGATCGTAAAGGTGAAAGCTCCTCCGGCCTTCTTGTCTTACGTGGAGGCGAAGTTGAGCGAACGATAATGACGATGACGCTCAAGGACGTCGCTCTTATCTCTGCTCCGCGCGGTTCCGGCCCCGGGCCCCGGACCTCGCCTCTGCGAGAGATCGTTAATCCCTCGATCGAAGGGAACGAATAAAACGCGGTAACGATCGCGCTCGTGATTTCGAGAAAGTTGCATCCGGACTAATGAGGCTGTATCAAGAAGGTCGTAGAAACGTGTGTGCCTGTTAATGAGTGACGGCCTCAGCGTTGAGGACCTATCACCCTGGCACGGATTAGCGCAAAGGGCATGCCCCGGATTAGTGCGAGTCTCTAATGAGGAGGCTGCTGTATCGAAACGGCAGAAAGTTTTGTTAATGAGTTCCTGGGCAGTTATCGCGTTCGACGAGCCTCAGACACCGATCTCCACGGACTACAACACCCCGGTTTACTGCGACAAGATTCGAAAATGCATTTTATCTTGTGCATTCCACGACGGTTCAAATATTACATAATTTGAAAATTCGGTAATTATATATAAAAGCTCTGCGTACTCCGATATTAACGAAAATTTAATATGTTACGCAGCAATACATTCTGAACAACTTTTTCCTTTTCAATATACGGGAGTCGCTTTTAGTTTCTGAGATATTTGCAAAAAACTATTACTAATGCTGTATCGAATTTTTCGTATTCCTGCATGTTCCGCGGCAACGTATTAGCGATAGTCTTTTGCAAATATCTCGTAAACTAAAAGCGACCCGCCTATATTGTAAAAGGAAAAAGTTGTTCAAAATGTCGAAATCTATAACATATTAAAATTTCATCAAAATCGGAATACACAGACCTTTTCTATATAATTATCCAAAAATTCTTTACACCATGTTCAACCCGTTAAACATTGTTACACGAATAAAAATCATAACTTCGTTTAAGTTTGTTGCAATATGG
This sequence comes from Lasioglossum vierecki, assembly GCA_028455595.1. Lineage (NCBI taxonomy): Eukaryota > Metazoa > Arthropoda > Insecta > Hymenoptera > Halictidae > Lasioglossum > Lasioglossum vierecki. The sequence continues at coordinate 4,128,513 of CM052344.1, read as the reverse complement.
TCGGGACATTTTTATTTCACATAGAGATCCACTGTCTACGACCAGCACGACCGGTACACGTATACCTAAATACCTCGGTTCGATGCAAATTCAATAACGTTAGAAGGTGAGAAGCATTAAAACGATCGCAGGTAGAAAGTTTCGTGAATGAGTCAACTCGGATATCGGATTTTTACGAGTAGACTCGCCGAACGAGGGAAGGCGATATTCCCCGGACTACTGTATGCAAATACACGCAAGTATGGTCATAAAGATCGCTCTGACGATAACGAGAATGCTAATGGGGTTGGAGATGCTAACGGCGATAGAGTAGCGCTTGGACAGTTCTATTTCTGCGTCGCCTTCCGTCGTTGTCTTACTCCCAACACGTTTGGGCTGATTTTAACAAAGTGAACACCAGGAATCGATCGATAGATCAAGAACCTACGGTACGATCTAAGTTCAATGTCACTCGAAGATCATTGTCAGAGTGTCTGGTCGGTGACGTCGACCATAGACGTATCCGGATGAAACAGAGACGTTCCTTGAGGGTCAAGAATCCTCTCGGAGAGCGTTTCTCCTCCCGCGTTCGTCGCAGGAAAGTGTGCTAAAGACACGGAGCCGTGAAAACGGGGAAAGTCCGCGGCTGGAGAGCCGCACTTTCTTCGTCTGGTGCCGCGCGGTCATGCATCGGTCGAAAGTAAAATCCTGGGTGTCAGTGGGTCGCGGGAGATAGTTACACAATCGTTACATCATCGGTTGTTATCTCAGGATCGCGAGCATGTTATCTGCGCGAGAAACAGAGGAAGGAGAGGACGATGGCGCTCACGTGAAAGTGGATTGGGGCGGCATGGGAACCTTCGTCGATCCCAAGGATCCAGTTACCGGGTGGATCTAATTGAACCGATCGAGACGCACGCACGCGAAACACCACGCGACAACGAGCAGTCGAGAATCGGCAGCGGCAATTACTCGGCCGCGAAGTTGTGGGATCGATTGTTACGTAGCAATGCTGTCGGCTCGAGGACCTGCGCCCGCGATACCATCGCGCTTTCATTATTGTTGCGCGCTAATAGAGGAAGTGCTACGATTCTTCTTTTTTTAATGAGACTTGGAGCGTTCCCTTTTTTTTCGCGGTGGATGTTCAACACCGTTTCCTCGCGGAAACCGATCGCCTGGTGACCATGTTTGCAATAGCCAAGAACATGTGGCATTAGCTAGTATCCCTCCCCTTCAGTATACGGATAGTGGGTAGAGGGTAGGGCCTAGCCCTATAGTGGGGCAGAAAAGGACCCAGTGAATTCTGGGGTCCTTGGGTGTGGAGGTTTACGACATCCATGGGGCTCGGTAGTGGTGCCTTTAGGCTGTGCTCATACAGAGCGCTGGCTTCCGAGAACCAGTGCCAAATGTCATCAAATTCGAGCGCAGGTTGACAGGTCCCTGCTGTGCATGCAAGGAAAATAGGTTTCCATGGGACCAAACAACTTATAATAATTTGTACAAAGATGTCGCGATTAGTACTTCAAGATACTGATGTTCCAACAGTATTGACAATGCCCCCAATCATATCCGAAGGGGAGGGAGTCCGTCCTTAAACAAAAAAGGGGATGTATCTCTCGGTTTGAAGCGCGCCACCCTGGAGCGATGTGTCCCTGAGGGGTGAGGACGCAATCACGTGCGGTCTATCCCGTCGCGTATCTTGCCGGTTGAAACGGTCGGCAAATGCGGAAGGGATGTGGCTAGTTTCTCAGAGTAGAACGCAGCAAATGCGGCGACCGCGTCAGAGCTAATGGCGGTGGGCTAGCCAGGCCGCAGAGCCAGCGGACATTTGTGAAGGCTCGTGAGAGTCAAGTGGAGGCGGCAGGCAGCGATCGGGCCGGGTGTTTGACTCTGGACAGCCACCCTGGTCCCTTGTCTACATCCGGCTGGTTCCCTCACAGCTGTATCGCCAATTTATTGCAAGAGACAAAGCGCGTTCAGAGGGTAAGAGGTAGGAGGTGAGCGACCGGTCAAAGAGCCACTCCAGCGTTGGGGTACCTAGGAAAGGGAGAGACGGAGAGGAAGAGAGAGAGAGAGAGAGAGAGAGAGAGAGAGAGAGAGAGAGAGAGAGAGCCTGGGCGTAATCAATAAGGCCGGAAAAGAAAAATAGAATGCCCCGTCGTTGCGAATCCTCGTCTATAAGTAATATTCGTCCCTGGCGCGTGACACCGAACATTAAATTCCGGACGACGCGGATCGATTCGTTCATTATCCGCGTCTCGCTTATCGCCAGCTAGACAGGCATTTTTAAACTGATGACGTATGTTCCCCGCGAGGCTGCCCGGCAAACATAAATCCCAGCACCGCTGCCAAGAAGGTCCTGTTCTCGCAGCGGGTCCCAAGCTTCTCCTATACGGCCTCTGTGTACCCCTGGCAAACACCATTTGTCCTTCCCGAACGCTCCCAGCGGGCCTCTCGCCGTTGGTGTCTCACTTTGGCTTTTAATCTCTCTTGGCAATAACTGTTTCCATTTTTGGTTGTTTCTCCGTTGTGCAGTTGAGAGTTCAGTATTAAAGCACACATAAAAATTTTTTTGCAAGGAACAGGTGTGGAATTAGTTATCACCCTCCCAGTCTTCCACTGGCACCCTTGGGTGTACAGGGTTACAGCACCCCCAGGACTCCAGTATGGTGGTACTGATGAGTTCTCTAGCGGGTCTGGGCGAAACACCACCTTTTTCCATTACTATTAAAAATTTTTAATATCAAACGTGGCCTCAAGCACCATGATTCACATCAGCAAAATTAATTCAAATTTCCAGCTACCGGTTGTCATCTAGCTCTTAGACATACACCTCCTACGAATATCATGCTGTGCACGGTTTCTCTCAGAAATCGGCTACCAGTTCCTCCACGTCCGAAAAAAAAGATTGTTTCTCAATTGCCTCGAGTCGCATCTACGCGCGTCAGTCATCGCGTTCTCGTGTTACAGCGCGGAATACGCAGAAGGGATATTTTGCAAGCCAAGAAGAAACAGCAGATCGTGGAACGCGATTACGTTGCTACCGTGAATTCTATGGGACAGTTAACGTTAACAGCTCGCAGGAAATCTAATTATAATAATATTCCAGCCCAGTCCCGTACAAGTTAGAGCCCCCGGGGCGCACGAACTCCCAAGCCCAGACCAGATGTCCTCGACTGACGGACAGCGACGCGGCACGCAATTTCTCGGTAGTTCTATTCTATCTTTTATCTTTCTCCGGCGTACACGGTAATTACACCCGCCATTGCCACCGCGTTCACTCGTTCAGCGGGACCTGAATATTAATGTCCGTCGCGACGCCTCCTAGCTGACTTGGGACGACAGCGGCTGGAGAGACGGGGACCAGACGCACATCTGGCGTGATCGCGCTAATTGCAAACGGAACCCTTCTCCCTCGATGGAACGAAACGCGATATCTGCGGCGCGACACACCGGTCGACGCCCCATGGGATCTAAGTTAGCGGGCCCGACCCGAATTCTATTATTGCCGAACGCTATTGTTTACAGGCCTATTGCCTTCTCGAACTCGCGACGAAGTCAATGCTTCACTCCTGGACAATCGAAACAGCCGAATTCGTCCAATCCTGTCGATCCCTGACGCAGCACACGCTGCTACAGTAATGCCTCGACATTGGTGCACGACATATTCATGGGAAACCCTCTCCGACAAACTTCAATTCGATTTTGCTTACGTTCTATAAACTGCAAAAATCATGTTTTTTCGGATGTTTTGAATGTTGATGAACGGGTTGAAAAAATTTGTGAATTTCTAAAAGGTGTTCGCCACAGATCCGTGAAAGCAGAGAGAAGACTTTTTCCCTGGAAGAATTACGGCCCGTATCAAGATTCGCAGGCACTTTTCCAACCAGTTGGCCCCCTTAACAATTTTCCACCGCAAAAAATGGCCCCGGACCGCGCTAATCGATGTGGTCCACGTTGCACCGTCCTTTTGACGCTCGAAAGCGGTTTGAAGCGAAGCCTCTGTCGGAGGACAAATACCGCAATTTCAAGGTTCACGAGGTATACACTGAACCGCGGTAGAGCAAAAAAAAAGCTCAAAGACTCCTGTCGGAGTTCTTTGTGGCAACGCGCGGTGGCCCTGGAATAAAAAAACGAAATGGTTTTCGCATGATCCACTTGATCACCGGTGCCTCACCAATTATGGATTTAACACGCTCCTTAGTAGGCTTATCAGCGTGTCCAACTCGTAATTAACGCTTCCCTCGTTTTTTCCGTGGTTTTTCTACTCCACCTCTCTCACCCTCTTGTGCTCTCGTTTGTTGTTATAGCGCTCTCTCTCACTCTCTCTTGGTCGTGTTTAGGGCCGTGCTTGACGGTAGTCGAACTTTGGAGAGTGTATGATTAACGAGGAAAATATTGTCGCACTCCGCCTATGCACAGTGAGGCATTTTGACCAAAAAGCTGGCCAAAATTATTTTATAGCAGAAAACAAGTCCACTGGTGTTGTTTTGTTACAAAATTACATTTTTCCTTTTGTTGAACATATCAGGTGTTTTGCTAAAATTAAAACAGTATTTAAATACATACAATAAATTTACTTTTTTTAAAACCCCTCGTCACTGCTTTCTTCGGCAGGTTCGGAAAACAATTAAATAAACATAAATTCTTGTTTGTACAATATAGATGTAAAAATAATTAAATCATTTTAAGAATTAGAAATAAAAAGAAGAAATAAATTATTTTTGGAGGTTGATCGCACCCGTATCTTCCACCAAAAAAATTTTCTCGATTACCAGAAATAAGAACAAAGATTTCGTCGATCTCGATTTCATCGAGACCGTTCGTTCCTCGGTTTTCTGCGCTCATGAATGGAGCGCCGTGAGTTATGAGGCTGCCATTAGTCACAGAGTCGGTGAAGGAAAGAAGGAGAGAGAGAGAGAGAGGCAGATTGAGAATCTGAGCCAAAAGGCGTGAGGATCGGTCTCGTGGGACAAACGAAATATGGGTGCCGAATATAAGCAAAGAGAAACGACGCCGGCGGGGGCAAGATTGAAGGGAGGGAGGTCTCCGCGGCCGAAAGGATCAAAGAGACCAAAGCCAGAGGTACTACACGAAGATTAAATCAATAGAACCCGGCAACTGGAACGAGAGCGGGCTTGCGACACTCGAAATAGCCTGATCAAGAGGTATAATGAACCAGCTGGTCCGCTGGGAGTGTAAACAGAAGCTAACTTCACTCTCCCCGGATGTCTTTCACGGGATCTACGGATCGTACGATTCATCAAAAATTTAACACGCTGCGACCTCTTTTCAAGGGTCGTATCGGATCCAAACTGCTCATCTTTCCATTGAAATGGCAGTTTCGGGCTGACTGCGTACCGACTTTAATGGAAATGGTACTTTAAGCACTCGGCGATACATATTTCTATCCTCAACCATGAGAGTGGTCCAAGTGAAAATTAAGAAAAGAATCGGTTAACTCACTTATTATTTCTACATCATTTTAATGAGAATGTGTACTTTAAGGTACCTCTAAAGCCAGCAAGAATAATATCTTTTAGGTAATTATTGCGAAAGGGTGGCCATACTACGATTTTTATAAAATTCAAATATGTTATAGTTTTCGACATTTTAAACAACTTTTTCCTTTTCCAATATAAGGGGTCGCTTTTAGTTTTCGAGATATTTGTAAAAGACTATCGTTAATACTGTACTGAATTTTCGTATTCCTGCATGCTCCGCGGTAATATATTAGCGATAGTCTTTTGCAAATATCTCGAAAACTAAAAGCGACCCCCTTATATTGTAAAAGGAAAAGTTGTTCAAAATGTCGATATCTATAACATATTAAAATTTTATCAAAATCGGAGTACGCAGAACTTTTCTATATAATTATCAAAAAATCAATTTGGAACTCCAACTATGTTTCTAATAAGACACTTTCCTCTGCAAGACTATATTTACAAACAGTGTGATATATCCAGTCGTCAGAAATGGTGGAAGTCACTGCAAGATCACCGAGAACCGTACAAACGGTTCTGCAAAAGAGGAAGTATCGAAGATATTGGCGTGTACCTTGAACTGGTTCGGGGCTACTTTTGAAGTTCTGTGGCGGTCGTTCTGAGAGATTGCCCCGGATGAGAAATCTTCCAGAGCGTTGGATCGGACGGCAGGTCATGGCAATTTGCCACTTATGCGTCGGCCACCGAGAAGTCCCGATTTAACACCCCTGCGACCTCTTTTATGGGGTTATATCGGGTCCGAAGTATTTCCCCTTCTCGTTCAGGTGGCTGTTCATATTAAATTCTTAATGAATTTGATCGGCCAACAACGACAGCGAACAATTCGTTACGAACACTTCGTGTAAGCGACCGCAAAAACGGCGTTTTGATGCGATTTAATTAATTCGGCACGCAACGCGACAGGGATAAATCGACAATTAACGTGACGATAACGATCGTCCCCGCGACTGTTAATAAAAACAACCGGAATCACGGTCAGCGGACCGTTGCCATAATAGAGGTCATCGGCTTATCGTTCGCGTGCCGCTGATCCACACGTTTCGATGTTCCGCAATGCGTTTCGTGAGTCAGGAACGATATCGTTCGAAGAATCGTCACGTCGCACGGTGATCCAAATTGCCGATTTAGGAGTGTCAATGTCTAAATGCTAATAATAACACTGTCCAACAAATTTCAACTTCTTTCATGTTTCCATATATGTATAACTGTTGGGTAGATCTTATAAAGTTTTTCTGGCCTTAATTTTTTCCTTACACGCTCAGTTTTTGAGAAATTTGAATTTGAAAAAAAGATGTATTTTTCGACTTTGAACAAATATTGTGATGTTATTATATAATATATTTACGTGGCCGTTTAGACCACCGTGCGTCGCGGGGATTATTGTCTGCAAAAATGCCATACCTCGTCGCGAGAAAGTTGCTGCAATAAGATCAAACAGAGGACACACAAAAATGAATGGAAAATATGATAAGTCTCACCAGATCGAATGAAAAATTCCACGGGCCGTCTCGGACACGATCCAATCTCGTTTGATAAATTTTTCCAAAAAAAGAAGATTCCCTGAAAGCCTCGGAAGCATAAAATTCCGCAGTCCACTGAACGTTCACGGTTGGTATCGATCAGCCCGTTGCAATCGCCGTTGGTCCTCGCAATCAATGGCCTGACGGAACACCTCGTCCGTAGCACAGGGAATTTTGCCTGGGATTGTACCGTTAGTCAGGGTACCCTGTATATCCCGGCGGAACGGGTCCGTTTTTCCAGACCGACGATTTCGATTTCGTCCTATCCGGACGATGCGGGACACGCGTGAAAGTAGATCCGCGCGTCTTGTTTCGCTGCTAGGTGCCGGTTCCCTCTTTTTCTTCTTCTCTTTCTCTCCGTTTCCCGTATCATAAATTATTCAACCGACGCGGAACAGGCCGTGCTTTATTAAACCAGCGAGTCGGTTTTTCAACAATAAATCTGCCCCGACATTTTTCCACTCTCCTGCTCTCGTCTCCTTCGTTTAATTAACGCACCGTAAGGCAACCCCTCCTGCACATCAAAACTGCAACTCTTCCCCGGGTTTATTAGCAAAAAATCTCCATATAAATTTTCACTTTATTAACAAACATGTCAGTAAAATATTCCCGTCATTTATTTTCTCTTGAAATTTTTTTTTAACGATGTCATACAGTTTCGTTGCGATATCTTTGTAAAGCGCGAGAAGACGAGTCTAAGGAGTACCATGACCATATACCCCTCGGAGAAATGAGTCTCGAAATATTCGTGGCCAGAAGCGTATAGTACTTTCGAGGCAGATATCTTGAGATCAAGCGATCGTAGAAGTATGTTCATGGTACTCGTTGGATTCGTCTTCGAGTGCTCTGCAAGACTATCGAAGCAAAAAAATCGATTTCTTTCAATGAAAAATTGCGAAGTACTCGGTCGAGACACAGGTATCTTGGGAACAAGTAATTCTACAGGTATGTTCATGGTACTCGTTGAATTCGTATTTCAATGCTCTGAAAAACTATCGAAGCGAAAAACTCGATTTCTTTCAATGAAAAATCGCGAAGTACTCGGCCGAGAGAAATTATACAAACAAACGCCGCTGGTAATCCAATAATGGAGCTTTGGTTTATTAGTCGCCGAGCTATACGGGTTCCATTCAACGGACACCAGGTTCTATTATTAGGATCGAATGCTCTCGGCTCGAGTTTTAAAACGATATCGATGTCCTTCCTTCGCGGAGAGAGAGAGCTCGGTGGTTCCCATCGATCCTGACTACGATGTTCGTCGTGGAAAAAAAATGAATGAAATAAAAGATACACCCGATCGAGACAGCCGTGACATGTGAAAGTTTTCGAAAGATGTAACACTGCACCGATGCAACGGACATAGGTTGGCAGTCGTTTGCTCGGTCGTCTTCGCAGAAAGCCGATTTATTCGATTATACTCTAGATCAGAGAGAAATCCCGATTAACGCCACCTGACACCCTAATGGGTTACACAACGAACGTTTAATTCCCCGGGGAAAAAAGGCTCCGCCTCTCTCGGTCTCTTTCTCCAATCACATTATGTCGTTTCTCGCGATCGACGGGTGAACGAGCTTCAAGGTCGATTATCGGGGAAAAGGTGGGCTTCCTTCGATTTTATCGCGAGACGAATTATCACGTACATTTCATGCCTGTACTTTCACTGTTTCCAAAGACGAGTTAGGGTAACTGCACCAGTGAATGAACATTTAAGAAATTGTTCAGGAGAATATATTTTATTTAAAAAATAATATGAAAAAATAGATGAACACAAATAAAATGAAATTATTATTTTTCTTTATTAAAGGTTAAATAAAAAATACCAGTCAATGAATACTACATTCTAGTAATTATTTGTAATAATTATTATTATTGAAATGTACAAAAGCGTTCATTTACTGGTGCCCGTTCATTCACTGTTGCAGTTACCCGCGTAAAAAATGTAAAAAAATGTGCGTCCATTGTATTCCGGACAAAAAAAAATACCCAGAGTCACCTTGAAATTCTTCTTTCCGTTTACAAATTGGCGGCTGGCAAATAAATAGTGCAGACTGTTCCGATAAGTCTGACAAACGGTTCCACGAAAGTGTCGCGGGGGAAAATGGACCGGCAAGCAGCGGGGCGTGTCGATTTTTCCTCGTTACGGGGGACCACGCGGCGTCGCTTTCACGCGTTATGGCGATTCGAGCGTGCCCGGCAGGATCAAAGGGAAGGCGGCAACCGGGTGCATTGGCCGACGGTGTCGCGGTGTTACCTGTCCAGGTAACACGACCAAACGGCTGGCAAAAGCACCCGGGGACGCAGACCTCCGGATTTTTCTCGGTGTCCCGGTTCTTACGGGCGCGCTCGCGTCAGCTTGAAACATTACTTTGTCCGTGGCGACGCATTAACCACCGCGGAGCAGGAAACGAGTACGCCGTGAGAGATTATTTATAGTTCCGTGGCGTGCACCGGTTAAACGCGGCCGGTGCCCATTATTTCATCAGCAACCGGACCGACCACCGTGTAACGAATAACGTGATTTTCAAGGGCCGTGCCTCTCTTCTCTTCATCTCTCTCTCTCTCTTTAGTTTCCCACTCTCCGCTCCTCTCGCTCTCGTTGGTCACGGAATGACGTTACGGAGGACACTTTATCGACGGGAGCCCTGAAATGCACTTCGCTAAACGTCCCGACTCGCGAATTGCTGCTCCGTTCACGCTGCGAGACATTTACAAGGTGGCTCAACGTAACGCAACGATTTTAATGAAATTTTTGTATGACGTCGCAAGGAAAAGCGAATTTGGAATTATATAAAAACGATCTGCGTACTCCGATTTTGATAAAAATTTTAATATGTTATGCAGCAATGCATTCTGAACAACTTTTTCCTTTACCAATATAGGGGGTCGCTTTTAGTTGTCGAGATATTTGCAAAAAACTATTGCTAATACATTGCCGGGGAGCATGCAGGAATACAAAAAATTCAATACAGCATTAGCAATAGTTTTCTGCAAATATTTCAAAAACTAAAAGCGAAACCCCTATATTGGAAAAGGAAAAAGTTGTTCAGAATGTGTTGCTGCATAACATATTAAAATTTCATCAAAATCGGAGTACGCAGACATTTTCTATATAATTATAATTAAATGCTGTTCGTTGGTAAGCGCATCGCTTGAGTACGGTTGGACCGATTTGACTAATTTTTTAAAGAAAATGATCGTACCGGTCCAAATAAATTTTTTCTACGTATGTATACTCTATAGGTATTTCTTTAAAATATGACGCTATAAATGGAACATAATGTGTTGATTTAACATATAAAATAAAAACTGGTGAATTGTTATCTTAGGCTCTTTCATGAAGTTATTTTTGAGGAGGTACGTATAACATTAATATTTGCCAGACTTTGTTAACACCTTCATAGAGAGTCTGACTCGTTAAGATACAGCAAGGGTTGGACCAGACCTGGCCAGTTTATAATTTTCTCTGTTGGTGCCGAGGATGGTGGAACGATCGAGGGGTGGTTTTTTTAACGGATCTCGTTTTACGACGATTTAGGAGATCGTTTCTCCCCTAATCCCCACCACGCTGTTCCAGAGAAGTGGACGATCGCTCGTGACGGGCTCAAGAACCGTGAACTTGCCCATTAGAATTTGCAAGGCTTCCCCACCTCGATGGAAAACGTGCTCTCACCTCGGTGGCGAGGTTCTCCTCAAGGTTGTCGCGAGTGTTTCTCTGCTCAACCGGTTTTCGAACCTCTAGGTTCTCGCTCCTGTTCCGACCTGTATAGTCGGCATCGTTAACCCCTCGGCCAGTCAAATTGAAAAATTTCCAACGACACAAACCGAACGAGATAAGATGATTATTTGCCAATTAACAATTACAAACAACAATTAGAAATGATAATATTAAAATGTGTTCCCGTCGACTTGTCTATGAAAGTTTGCACTGTCTGCCAGGAGAGGAAAGTGTGCACAAAAGTGTTTGCACGATTCAGAGCTTTGTAGAAGCAGCTGATACATACTGACAGCTTTCGATCGAAAAAAGAGTTATCGCGTCCGATAACGTAGAAAGTGTATGCTAAAGTTAGTCGTGCGAAAACGATCTTTCCAGCCGTTCGACTCTGGTTTTTCTCCAAATAGATAGCGAAATGATCAGGTTGACATTCGAAGGGACACGTGGCGCGATGGCAAACAAGTCGATTCCAGCCAGTGTTAGGGGATGAATGGCACTCGAGCAAGCTTGGAAGCTTTGTTGGTTCAGCTGAGCTGACTCTAGGAGATAAATGGATCCGGCGTGTCGTCACCTATTCGGCGCTCCCGTAAGTAATGCGGTTTTATCGAGAGCTCGGTAACCATTTTAACCGTGGAAATGTGTTTGGCGCGTGTGCACCTGTTTCGAGTGGTTGCAGTAAGTTTGCCATGATCTCGACGACGTTTCCACGAGAATGTGTCACTTGGAATTTAGAAATTTATTTTGTTCACGTGGCTAGCTCATGGTGGAGGCGGTTTGGCTAGGTTGGAGAAAGTTTCAGGCGGTTTGGGCAGAATAAAAAAAGTTTGAACAACTTTGATTCTGCCAGGGCAATGGTTTACCCTCTTCAAACGAACGAGCTAAAAGAAATAATTGTGGTGATGGTCAGGAAGAATGTGTCACTTCGAATGTAGAAATTCATTTTGTTCACGTGGCTAGTTTGATGGTTTGGCCAAGTTTGAGAAAGTTTCAGGTGGTTTCAAGTTCTCGTAATTAATATTATCGATTCCATGTTTCATATTTTGTAACATGCGATATTTGATTATTCTGGTATGACGTGCGAAAACGAAAATATTATTAAATTATTAATTATTAGTTAAATTATTTTGTGTTTACGAACCGTTCGAACAATTTCTTCGAACAACGAACGAGCCAAAGAAAATAATTGTACTCATGGTCAGAAACATTGTTGATCAATTTCCGCGGAGAACATCTGTTTCTTTTCGCAAAAGTCCGTTTTATAACAACAGTCAGCTCCACGAATATACCCGGCACGCGGAAACCGTGCCGATTATCTGTTCCCCCAAACTTTCTGCGCTGCGTGACTGACGTTCACATTTCGGATTCGTCCGAAGGGGCACGTGGCTGCCTGCCGACGCGATCATCGCTGCGTGATAATTGTTTTCCGGAGAGTTGTACCCGCTGATTCACCTGACCCGACGACCTGAAATTACTCGGCAGCTGTTATCTGCAGTGGCTACGCCACCCTTAATGCGCGCGGTCAATCACTTTCTCGTGTAACATTGTTTCGCGGAACAAATCCACGGATAATTGCACAACCCTTTTAATCGTGACTCGAACACAAAATATATTTCATGTAACCTACGCTTGAAAGTTGTATCAAAACCATTTCTCCCCGTATCGACGAATATTGGAAAAATATTTTTTTAGCCACACTTTTTAATATTAAATAAATATTACATCTAATATTGTATACATGTTCAGCAAATGTGAATTGAATGTTTAGAAAATATAAGCTAAATATTCAGAGAATATAAACTAGATATTTAAAAATATAAAGTAAATATTACAAAGAAAGTGAAATCAATGTTTGAAAAATATAAATTCAATATTTAATAAACAAATAATAAATATACAAAAAATAACATTCAATTAAAAAGAAGAAAAAGTAAAAAAAAAATTTTTCTCCTAACTTGAAATAGATATTTTCTGCCTATTTAAAAAAATGTTGTTACTTAATATAAAATAAATATTGTATGTACATTTGAATATTAAAAAAAGTTTGAATCGCTTTTTAATATTATATGAATATGTATACAATATTTTATGCTACTTGTGTTTACAATATTTTATGCTACTTAACATTGTTGAATATATTTCCAGCAAAAGAACGAGGCGTTATTTAAAAAACAAACCCGAGTTTGTTTAATTGTCGAGCGAAAACGGCTGGGCACGGAACGTGCTAATCACTGTAACTACAAGAAAATATTACGGCAAAGGCATCCCGGTGGTAATCAAGATAAGCGAGGACCAACTGGTCGGCCCGAAAATTATTAAACACTTTATTAGAATGTTATCAGCGCGGGTGTGTGACTGGCGTTATCAGTTAAATGAGAGGAGGAGAAGTTTCTTGGAACTTGACTACATATAACCGGTATATAACAAGAGAACAGCGTGCTCAGTTTCCATTCTCGCGTGGCGCCGTGTTGATTCCGCGTGTTTTCGATCACTGAACTTCTTCGTTTGTTCGACAATATATCGGGGATTCGCGAGTGTCCTGGCTGCCATAATAGAGCCAACGTGTTGTTCCGAGCACACCATTGTCCCCGACAACACGCTTTTCATTCGGTTTCCTCGAGGAGTTTCGACTTTCCTCTCGTCGCAGCATCAAAGCTGGTTCACTGTACCCCGGGTTTAGGTTAATTCTTGTGGTAACGCGTTTCCCCTCGTCAATTATAGTGATTTCGTGCCGGCGACGATCTCTGGTGGAACTGTGTCCAACTGTGTCTCACTGTGTCGGGCAGCGTTTGCGGTAAATTTCTATTATTTCATTATTAGACTGCGGATGTTGTACTAGAATCATTCGAAGAATTTAAAAAATATTGTTGTATTATTATTTGAACGTATTATCAAGAAAGAATATAAGGTAATTTATGTCGAAAAGGTATGCGTACTCGGATTTTGATGAAATTTTAATATGTTATGCAGCAACACATTCTGAACAACTTTTTCTTGTTCCAATATAGGGGGTTCGCTTTTAGTTTTTGAGATATTTGCAAAAAACTATCGCGAACACTGTATTGAATTTTTCGTATTCTTGCACGCTCCGCGGAAACGTATTAGCGATAGTCTTTTGCAAATATCTCGATAACTAAAAGCGACCCCCCTATATTGTAAAAGGAAAAAGTTGTTCAAGATGTCGATATCTATAACATATTAAAATTTCATCAAAATCGGACTACGCAGACCTTTTCTATATAATTACCAAAAAATCAATTTGGAATATCTTATTTTTCGTTGCAGCAACACTTCCGGCGTCTGTTAGACGATATATTTAAATGTTGGAAGTTGGTCGTTGTAAATTTTACGTTACTATAATATCTGTAGGTCCAACGTTGGGTGTTCGTCGGCAAATTAACATAATTTTTCCTCGTGGGCCCTACGTTGGGCCCACTAACCATTCCCCAACAAACTCCCAATCGTTGGCCAATCATAACTGCTACTAGGTTTCAGTAAGAAATTATGGAAGATAAAGAATTTCGTCTGTAGCCAAGATGATGCCAGCTGATTTCTGTTTATCCGTGTCGACGGGTCCAGACGATCGAATAACAATTTATACGCGGTCCACAGGCTCTACAGGCTGTTAGCCACGAATCGTGTCTGCCTCGTTTTCCAGACCAACGAGCTTGCGATTTCTATTGCGAGCGAGGATCGATAGAAAATGTTCGCGAGTCGGTTTTATCTCTAGTTCGTGCGACTAATAGTAATATTAATAATAACTGGCTTGTTATTCCGCGCATCGAGCCTACCGATCTATCTAGAAAAAAAAATAAAAAGATCGACACGCTACTTTTCCCAGGTGAACTGTTATCAACTCGACCCATCTGCGTGATTGTATTCTCTCATTGTTTAACCTTCGTAAAAATTGCTACTGAATCGTTCTCGTGGCATTTATTCCAATTATTTCTTTCGTTAATAATTGTAATTTTTTTTAGCCAACTGCGCATTCAGAAAAGTTATTAAAACCATTCGACACAGCAGAAAAAATGAATACAAACGCTGCAAGGTCGTGACTCAACCTATAAACTGCGAATCGTTTTTGTATTTACAGCTCGTAAACATCTCCATAAAAAATACCAATAAGCCACAAAGATTAATCGACCATAGTGATTTTCAATTTACGAAAATAATAAGAAATAGCTTCTTAGTCACACCGCGAGAAATAAGATTCCAGTTGAAAAATGCGGCTGTTTTATAAATAATCGTGATCAAGAATCTGAGTAGTTTTTTTATCGAATTCTTTTTAAGGAAAGACCCAACGACCATAAAAGTAAATGATTCAGAATCCATCTGGTTTTTGCAATCCGCTGTTTGATCCGGTTTGCGGAGGAGGCGAGTAAATAAAAACTAGAAGGTGTGTCAAGGATCATCGTCACGTTCAATTTATTATCCGAATTTTTACAATCTAATCGTGTATTTAGAACTTATCGGAACGGATAACGACTTCAATGGTTACCGCAAACAGTAATAAATGAATTCTAAGAACTCTGAGTAACAAGCAATCAGAAACGCCAAAGCTGGAACCATAAATAATCAATAGACACGTGTCTTTCATTCTTATTTTTAATAAGGAATAATTAAATTAATTAATATAAGGAAAAATTAAAGCAATTTTACTAAGAAGCATAGAATGTTCTTTTATTTAGAATCACTGTATCAATTTGACACCGAGGAAAAGATTCAGTTCGTGAAATGAGGGACGGATTAGGGTTAAATAAAGAAATGTATCTTCGGTAATTATATAGAAAAGGTCTGCGTACTTCGATTTTTATGAAATTTGAATATGTTGTGCATTAACACATTCTAAACAACTTTTTACTTATCCAATATAGAGGGGTCGCTTTTAGTTTTTGAGATATTTGCAAAAAATTATCGCGAATACTGTATTGAATTTTTTGTATTCCTGCACGCTCCAGGGCAACGTAAGCCTGCCCCGGTGCGGCGTTTGTTTTAATATGTATATTATTTACGATATACCATAAAATAATTATTAAAGAGAAAATTAGAATGTGAGCTCTGTGGGTTCGTCTCACAGTAACGTTGACCAAACTACAAAAAAGAGGGACATTCAAAAATGCTGCTAGGAAAGAAATTAAAAAATTTTCCGAGTCAGCACTAAACATTGCTATATCGTTCACAGAAAACCGTCGATAAATTGTGCAGTTTAGAAATCGTGCATTTATGTAACCTGATGGCATCATGATTGGTGACTATTAGGTTGTCGACCATTCTGTCAACCCCTTCTCTATTTACACCGCGTTGCGTCACGCTGCCAGAATACTTGAAATTCATGGGAAAAGAAGTCATTAAATAAACGATATTCTATGAAAATTTTCTGCACTTACCATTCATAGACAGGCGATTATGATCACTCGATTGATGGACAGCGTATGATTCAGTGCGGATCGAGTCTCGGATGCGGGACTATCCGTTTACGTCACCAGTTATTTTCTTTTTTTATCAAAGATAAAAAGCTCGACACATTTTTACTCGGCCGTCATATCTTTCCAGTATAATGGCATTGACATCTATTCACTAAGAATATCTTCCCATTCTCTTCTATCACAACGACGATGTGTAATTAGCACCATTAATACCCGAGATTATTGCAAAACGAATAGCTCTAAAACTGTTAGAAAAAAAAATTGTTTAGCGACACAGAGACTTCTTCACCTCACAGTCGCGAAGTGTTGCTTCATTATTCGAGCACGTATTGTAGTAAAAGTTCACATCCGACTGAATAGAAACTGTTGCGTGTAGACAATTAAATCTTGTACGTTTCCAAGGATTTTAATCGAATGCAGCAGGCTTAAATGCGATATTGGAGGAGTCGCTACACGATACGCGCGCACGCGTGTAGTAATAACCGGCCCGTGTTTGATAAATTGCCGTGCATTTTCTCTTTCGGGGAAAATAAGTGGCATCGATCGCTGGTAATTACCGTATAATAAACGGCGATGCTAACGTCCGTAAACGGTGTACCAACACGTTACCGGAAAATGCAGTTAATTATCGCAACCGATGGAACCCGGCCGCCTCATTTCAACGGAAAACATGCGATCTTGCGAATCGTCTTTCCTCTTATCCGTTAGCTTCTTACTTCTCCGTCGCTGTGTCCCCCAGTTATTTTTCTTCTTCAATTATTCACTTCAATGCGAGACACGTGCACTTTTTTTGAGAATTTTAAAGGAATCTCATATATGCCAAATGGCTCCCTGTACTTCATTTGTCAAAAATAAATGAACACAAATAAAATGAAATTATTATTATTTTTCTATATTAAACGTTAAATAGAAAATATAAAAAATACCGGTCAATGAACACTACATTCAAGTAATTATTAAAATTCTTGTGATTATTGAAATATACAAAAGCGTTTATTCACTGGTGCAGTTACCCTATCGTAGGTTGTTCAAATTCGTCTTGCCATCAGCTATATAACAATTAAATAAAAACTATTTAGTGACGTCTAAAAAAATAGGAATGGCCTTGATTGGAATAAAAAGAAATTTCTTCTATATTTTTTATATTCACATTTATAATAAAATTCTGAAATAATTCATTGTTGTGTATGCTATTGGGTGGAATGTGTTCAGGAATTGTTTTCGTAACTCTTTGTCAAGTGGAACAGAAGAGATACAGTAAATTACTAAAAAAAAATGAAAATAAATATAAAATAAAATAAATAAAAAACTGAAATATAATAATAAAATAAATATATTTCTATTTTTATTAACCACGTACTGTTGACGAAAGAGGCTTGGACATTTTATATATTAAATAATATATTAAATTTATATGAAGTTTGAGTAAATTTTATATATATATAAGTCGACAATCCCTGCATCGAGTTTCGAAAGCCAGTTATCTAATTTCTGGGAATAATAAATCCTGAACGACACAGCTGGGGCCGTTGACGTCTCAGTCGTCGCCACGTAAAGCAACAGCCGGAGAAAAAAGGAACGAGAAGGAAGAGACAGAGGCTCGAGGAACAGTTTAATCCCGGCGGAGGCCTAAAGCACACAACCGCGATAAATCCGATAGGGTTATACGAAGAAAAACCGCCGGGTGAAATTCTCGGCGGGCGCGAAGTGCTTACAGCTGCAATAAATCTGGAACGTCTGGAGTGTAACGTGTCCGCAAACAATGAGCGCCGGCAAAAGGTACGAAAAGCTTAACTTGGATCGCCATAAATCTCTGCCAGTTGTGTTCGCCGGGCTATCAGAACAAATTAGCAGGCTGGCTGCGTCTTTCCTCGCAGCCACCGTCGTCGTGCCCTGCCCGGAAGAGTGTGCGTGAGAAACGTGATCGAGACACCTTGACACGAAAGAGATTGCGCGATTCCCCTCCTGTGGTTCTGGGTTAGGATAGTTTCGCAATCGTTTCCAGCTGGAGACAACGAGTCGCGGAAGAAGGACCTCTATCACGCCTCAAGGATATACGTTTTCATTATCGCATTATTACGAAACTGCTCTCGGTTCAGTAGCAATCGTCTCAGAAATAAAGAGACACGGAGAGCGAAAGAGAGAGAGAGACGTGGATCGAGACTGCACGCGGCGGTCGCGATAACTCGAGAAATTATACAACCCGGTTACATCAGCCGGCAACAACCTCAGACTCTAGAACTGAGGATCTTGATGCATTTATGGCTTCTAACGATTTTTAAGAAATGCTGAAATGCAAAATTTTTATTTATCCCAGACCAGTGCTGGATTAGGATATCATAGAAAACCAAGCCGAATTGAATTCAAACCCAGCTCGTGGTAACTTTTAAATAAACGTCATGGTAAAAATGCAGGTCACATGACCTGATTAAAAAAAAAGGAATAGGGTCTCGTGAAAATCACCCACACAAATTTTCACCACACGGTTTTCACCGGCTCCAGATTTCACCGATAATGCCTTGAACCGAATATTACTTTATAATTAATATTAATTAATCTAAAATTGTTACCGGACAAATTCGTTGTCGGTCAAAATCGTTTTCGGTTAAAGTCGTTGTCGGCCAAATTTGTGTCGGTGATTTTCATGGGATCCGCATGGATACCGTAAACCACTACACTCGAGGGACACCAGCACTTTTGTTTGGGCCCTCTTTCTCCCACTAAATTGTACAGACACCTCCCCCCGTCCCGCTATTCGCATCCAGAGGGGGGAGGGTGCTGACTGATGCCACGCCTGTTCTTTACTAATAAACTGCACTCCCACCTAAGCTAACTTAAAGGGGGAGGGAGCAGCTAAGGCCATATTCCATTCTGGCACATCGTGCCTACACCTAATATTCGAAAGATTCATAACCAGAATATAAACTGCAATAATTCTACTTAAACTTCTACGGTAATACCGAGGGATGATTCTTCGTTATTTACGAGGAAGATACGCTGGAACGAGACCATCCAGCTAGAGGGTCTCAGCTAGAGATCCCGCAGGGGTTGAGGAGCACCATGAATGACTACAGCCGCCTGTACAGGCATGGAAAACAGGGGACTATGGTGTCGGCTGCCTTAATTGGGCCAATTGGTACTTCACTTAATGAACATGTAATCGTGTTGAGTGGAGAGCAGGTGCTGGCTGGCGGCAGCTTTGTTCGCAGGGCGCCGCTCTCCGCGTCTGAACCGTTGAGAAAAGATGCCACGGGATCTGTTTGCTATTGATGCTCGTGGAGACTGAATAATTCAGCATCTGCGTGTCTAATACGAGTTTATTGAACAGCGGATCCGATTGACAATTCTAGTCGACGGTTAATGGAAGATGACTCGCGCAGATGTTCACTTTGTCTTATAGTCTTCAGGGTCCAGGTGTTTCTACGGGAGGTTCTTTTACAGTTTAATTGCCCGAGGTAGATAGACAGTAACTAATCAATTATGTCAATCGTAAATGTTAAATATTTAATTTGTTGCGGATTTCGGTTTCCTATCGTACAATTCTAATTCGGGTCTTACCCATTTAAGTTGCAATTTGTCCTCTCAATAGAAGTGAGACATTATGAACTGCACAAGTGGATGAACAGTTAAGAAATTGTTCAGGAAGACATTTTATTAAAAAAAAAGTAAATAAATTTCGAATATTTTTTAAAATCCCTTTGAGGAGGATCCAAACAAGGACCAAACCATTAGGGAAGAAACAGTTTAAATTGCTAATTAAATAGTTATTAATTGATCGAAACTGTGCGCCGAAATCAGCAACAAATTAAATAAACAACCGTTGTAGTTCATCTTCTGGAAAGTCCATGCAATCTCGATGTCCCCCAAGCTGCATGAATGTTTATGAACGTTCGACGAAAGCTGGCCATCGGGGGCAGCGATGTCCTCTAAAAATTTCATAGCTGTTTCGAGCCGGTGTCGGGTGGATAATGTATCGTCGGGGGGTACAGTGGTCGTTCCCGAAGGTGTCCACGAGGAATCGGCCACCCCTTCCTGTCTGGGGAAGGTTCGAGCGTGGCGCGCATTGCATCATTTAAGCATTGTCGTTGGCCGAGGGAGTAGAGCAGTCCGAAACGAGTTCACGGACGTAAAGCAGAGCAGCAGCGGGCCCCTCGATTGAAAGGTGAGATCCACCGGCAGCCCGCGTACGTGACATAGATGCGCACACTTGAAATGATCGACGTTAATGGGCAAACGACGCCGAGTTACGCCGCCGGGCGGTCACGGGGCAATTTGAAACGCGGAGGCCTGACTGGGACAATTTGTCAGAGACCATTGTGTACTGGTTTGTACTATCGATGACTGGTGTGTTTCACGATTACGTTTCTGACCACCAGAAAGGAAGTTCTAGGCTCCAAGTCAGTCTTGATTCCTTGGAAAATAGCGGACGGTGACGGTGAGTTCTGGGTTCTTGGTAGTCGGGATTCATGTCACCTACTCTTGCCTGTCAGTGTGGATGCCTCATGCTAAAGAATCTAGGTATAGATCACTTGTGAGATCAGAGATAAATATTTAGATATTGTATGAGGTCTTGTACCAAAATCCACAAAATTGCAAAAATTATAGGGGATGAAAATATTCTAGATCGGAAGAAATGGTTAATTTTCCGGTTAAAATATCTCCAACTGCAAAGTTGTTGCAATCAATTGTTTCTGCCTTGGGACGTTCTTGGAGACTCGAGTAGCTATGCTCGTGGCTCGCGTACGCCACATATTCAGCCGTAGTTGACGAACACGTGGAAAATAGTTTATAATGTGGCTCGAGGGTCGTGGCAAATGGATTTTCGAATCGATGTCCTACTACATCGGTTATAGACACCTGGAGTTCTAAGGTTCTATGGTGTCAGGCGGCGTGTGCCATTCTATCGACAAAACTCTCATTCTCTCTCTCCCTCTTGCGGTGTGCAAAGGCTCTTGGCTATTAAAACCAGCGGCACGTCGAGAAGCGTGTACAGGCCCCCTAAGCTAATCTAGAGATGGGTGAGATGACCTGTATTCATTCGGTTCTATCAAACGACCTTGCTTTTGCATCGCGGCCGCGTTCACGTGTCGCAATTTCCTTAATACCCAGCCCAACCGCACCGCACGCCCATGCATTGTGTCTAAAACCGTCTGATAACGTTTTTCACTCTGGACTTTTTTTTGTTTGTCGTTGATTATGCTTTAGACAGCGCGCGGTGACACGGTTCTTGACGATTAAAAAAGAAATCGTTACAATAGCGGGCCTTGACAGGCTCGAATCGTGTTCTGGAAACTTAGGAACACGTTTCAAATTATAAAATATACGATTTCAACCAGCGTCGTGTTCAAATCAGTTCTCAATTTACACAATTAAGTTTGTACAGTATTTTATCTATATTAGTCTCCAGCACGGGTCTGCCGAGGGACATTTATGCGACAGGGACACTATTCTTTATTTTTCATTATTTTTTTATGGGACTTCGATGACCATATTTGTGGCATTTTTCTAATTAAAATCATATCAAGTATGATATGATTCCGGTGATATTTACTAGTGTAATAGACAATTAAAGTTTCGAGCGCGAGGAAGGATAGCGTATGGGAAACTCTTTCCTTGCGCTCGAAACTTTAATTGTCTATTACACGAGTAAATATCACCGGAATCATAACATACTTGATATGATTTTAATTAGAAAAATGCTACAAATATGGTCATTGAAGTCCCATAAAAAATAATGGAAAATAGAGAAGTTGGAAATTCTGATTAGGCGGGCAATTTACAGGTCAGATTTTTGGGAAATATACAAAATATACGCTGGCATTAGAATGTACTGTAGCGAATGGCACCCGGAGGCGTGAGGCATCAAAGGAATGAGGATAATTCTTGTCGTAAAAGAAACGTCAAATGACGGGTGAACAAATGAACGGGAGATAGTGCGAGACGCGTCGGGGAGGATGCGACAAAGTAACTGTACCGGCGCCATTTAAGTCAGGCCGGCGATCGTTCCCGGAAAAATCGAGTAGGTTCGCGTTTTGCAACATTACTGAAAATGATGGTCGTGTAATAACACGGTAATGGCTGTTGCTCTCCGGTTCGACCCGTCCCATCGGGAAACTGGAGATCGATCGAAATCCTGGGCACACCGTGGTCGTGGTAAAAAAAATAAAAAATATAAAAGATCGTGTAATCGCCGACGGCGATCGTCCGAAGCCAAAAAGAACCGAGGAACACCGGCATCAGATTTCCTCGGTCTTGTATCTGGCCACTTGTTTGTCTTTTTTTCGGTGAGAAAATCGAGGTGTAGGCAGGTGGTTCGTTGCGCAATTCCGTGTACCGGGTGTCGCGAACATCGGATTCCGTTATCAGATCGATTTTTCCATCTTGGAATAGCGTCACATTTATGCTGAAGTGCGTGGTAGTTAAAGAATTCCACAGGATCGGTTTTTAACCGGTTTATACATTTTTTAAGCGACACTCTATACATTTTAACTGACTTCCTTTATCTCGATCGACGATTCGTAAATAACTCTAATGGAATTCTTTAATTATGACACATTTTAGCATAGTGTGACGCTATTCCAGGATAGAAAAATCGCCGAAAACTTCAATTTAGTTATCCATACATTTTCTTCGATATTCCCATTTAAACGGGACACTCTGTAGGTTTAAAGTGCATAGCTGAAGACGATAAGACGCATGGTTGATTCGTGGAAAACAGGAATTGCGACGTTATAGTCGTTCGAACTAACCAAGTTCGATTAATTTTAAATTCCAACGGTTCTCTACCTTGAACGGTTAAATTAATAACGGTCCGATTCTAATTCCAAGGTTCTAACGCGATGCATTGTGGATGCAGCCGTCGACACCGATAAATGGTATAAGCTCAATATTTGTAAGTGCAATTCTTTCGATTCAACCCTTAGCGAGTACTGTATCAATTTCATATTCGTACGAAGAAGAGAATTCATATAGAATCGAGTTATTCTAGGTCGGAAGAAACGTTTAAGGGGGTAACGGTACCCCCAGAAATAGAACCCTAGAAAGAAATTCGACAAATAATTCACAAATAATACTAAAAATAATAAATAAGAAAAATAATTCAAAAATAAATACACGTGTAAGTTCATCAAATATAAATTACAACAAAGTTTGAGAGCTATATTTAATATAATTAATAGACAAAATTGTTTCGAATAAGATTTTTGGCAAGAAATTTGAAAAATAATTCGGAATGCTAAGGGTTAATTTTCTAGTTGAAAATAGTTCCGAGTACAAAGGTACTCGGATGGGAGGTACCAAAAGAAAATTTCTATTTTGCAACAAAGTCCACTGGGGAGTAATAGAAAAAGTATTGTCACGAATCGGAGCAGCAGGATTTTAATTAAAACGCTTTCGGGGATAGGGGTGGGGGAAGTAATTGGAAGTGTATTTACGTGGAACGAGATGTAATTGCGTTTTGATATTGCTCAAATGATTTCCCATGGCGCGGTACGTTGGTCGGTCGTAAATCTGCGACTTTCGAAAGTGGTCCAGGGGAGGATGAGCGGTGGGAGTAGCCGGATTATAGACAGTCCGGTTAATCGCACGAAAAAGAAGACACGTGAGAGGAGGAAGGGAAAACTTTGCCGTGGCTCTGTGGAAACTTGCGAGAGGCTGATGACGGTGCAGCCGCGCCGGTGGCCACGGGGAAAATCAATGCAATTGTTGGTAATGCAACCGTTGGGGTCTCCTCGATTGCCTTGCAAATTCACAAGACATCGTCCCGATCGAGGCGAGCATGGAAATCGACGGCTCTGTGGTAATCGACTTTTACGGGCTCGTTAGCTTCGCCGTTTGGAAATCGACGCTGGGACCGTATCGGTGCCGACACGCGGTAGAAAAACTCGAATTTTCTACTGATTATTAAACTGCGGCTCTTCGTGCGAAATAAAAATTGTCTTTGACAATTACAAGATGCAGTGATCATATCAAAATCATTACTTATTAACATTAAACAAATATTGTGATGTTATTATATAAGATATTATATTATTCTTTACAGCAAAAGATTTTCTAGACTTTCCCGAATCCAACATGTTTAAACAATCATTAAAGACGGAGAGATACCACTTTTGCACACATTTTGGAGGATATTTTTCAATTTATATAAAAAAATAAGGGTTCAGCGAAAAATCGAATTACACTACGCGATAGAGCAGACTTTTATCTTGAGAAACCACCCTGTCAAGTTTGGAAGGTCGATGTTTTTACCGAACCAGGAAGCAAAATATCACCGCGGAACACGAGAAACATTTTTGTTGTTGGACAGGGTTATAAGAACTTCATAACTACGTATTGCAAAGAAGAGACTCGACACGCCATGATACTTCTTCATCCGTTGCTTGCTCGTTATGAACTGTCGATAATGTTTGTTTAATAAATAAGTCCTAATGTTTTCTTTATTTTCATTTACGGCGACACATTTTTCTCGTAAATGCTACCGATCACTATTCGTGATTCACCCTGTGTCGTAATAAAAATCGCAGAGAATGTATAGATAAAATTCTATGATGTTTATTTCGCAAGACAAACACGTGCCAGACATTTTTACAGCTGGTAGGTATAGCGTTGAAATGCTAAAAATGTTGAAAACGATAAAAACAGTAGCAGCCCCGTCATCGATTGCTTATCGAACGCGAGGCGGGGACACATGCCCGTTGACAGACGGAAAATCCGAGTCATCAGCGATTCGGCACTCCGTATCAATTTCGGTCACCTACGCCTACTTCCGGAAACAGCCGGATGCACGTCCGGAAGTCGTGGGTGTGCTGTGGAATCGCGATCGAGATCGGACAAACGTAACTGGCCGGCCATTGTCCTCTCCGAAGTCCCCGTAACTTGCTCCCATTTTTGTATTCTGATTGAAAAATTTCACATGCCCAAGACTAAAAAGCAGAAAATAATTATGTAAATAAAAAGAAATTTTTTTAAAAATACCACGTTTTTAAAAACGGACTAGAAAGTATAAAATAATTTTTCCTAGTCGCATACTGATTCCTAACCTCGTACAGACAGTTGTGAAAATTCAGAATAAAAAAAAAATCACGGAAAATTATTTTATACTTTTTAGTCCGTTTTTAAAAACATGGTACTTTTTAAAAATTCCTTTTTATTTACGTAATTTTCTGCTGTTTTCCTAGTCTCTTGAACTTTCAGGTTTTTATTTGACTAAAATCTTGAAAAATATGCAGTATCCGTATTTACACGTATCAACTTTTTCCCACTGGTCCCATCTTCCCATACAGATCTAGATTACAAATGAGAACTAATTAAAGCGATTATTAAAAGTGATCTAACAGTCAGAAATTCTGTCGACCCTGTCATGGGGGACTTTAAAATCACCTTGAGCCGGTTTTAATGGCTTTACAATTCTCTCGAGTGCGTTTTAATGACTCGTATAATTGCCCTATTAAATACTGTACTCCCCTATCTGTTCGAATCGGCCAACAGGTTGCAATATTCTTGTAAAAGTAGAAGTTTAATCACCGCGTCCGCGACGTGGAAAAAAAGGAAGAGAGCTGAGAGGAAAATTGAGAGAGAAATAAATAATTGGTGGTCGGGTGGATCAAGATGTCCTTTGTTTCGCTGCTCTCTTGGTGGGGAGGGTTGGGAGGCGACGCCATTTTTCCTGTAGCAGTTTCCAGAACGTCCAAGGCCCCATCGTCAATGGTTTTTGTCGCACGCGGTGCTTCCGTTACGAGCGTTCTTCGCGGAGCGATCTCTTTGTTGAATGTTACGTGAAAATGAAAGGCCACTGTAGCATCCCAGACGCGAACCTTTGGCTCATGTGAAAAGGTCATGATGGCGACTGCTCGTCGGCCACGAGCTACCGTACACACGCCGACTCTTTAATTCGGTTCTTGATTGCGCGATACACCACCGCAAAAGTACAATTTCATTTCTATTTAAATTTTCTTCGTTTTCAGTCCTTTCCATTTTTCCACGCTCCGCGAAATTCATTCCAGCCGTTTTCTTTAAACGATATCGCGTTACTGTTTCGTTCACTCGTTCGTGCAAATAATTTTACGACACGCGAACACGTTAACCGTCCCTCGTTTCGCGAACCGAATCTGTCACTCGGTGTTAAATTGACACATAACACTAAATAAAAAAATTTCAATTTTTTTTTAAATTAATGAGTTAACATTTACATCTTAGGTTTCTCGGTTATGTATTACGCTATTAGATAAATTAATGTCGCACGAGGGTTAAGTAAATTGCAATAATAAATTTTCTTCTGACCAGTCCCACGTTATTGAAGCAGAATATTAAAAATGAGTATTTAAATTGAAATGTTGGGTTGGCAAAGGAAACCGAATTTGTTTATTCGATCGATAAAATATTTTCTTATTTATTCAAGTCTCGGTGAAAGATCGTCGAATAAAATGGCAAATATCTTGTTCGTTAAAGTTCAATGATCGAACTTAATAATTTTGTTGCTAACCGAATATTTCGGTAGCATTTGTTGATCGAATAAAATAAATAACGTGGCACGCTGTGATTAGGTGTAACGGAGTGATTATGTAAGATGAAAGAGGAATGAGATTCTTTGACGACGTGTCGGCCGGCCTTAATTGGAATTATGTTTGATTATGACAGAGTGAAACGTTCGATTGGCCGTACGTAATAATGAGTGGAATAGTTGTGCGGTTGGAGCTCGTTTAAGTCACCGGCGTGGAGCTGTCGATTCAATTAGGCGATCGAATGACTCGGCGCAAATAAGCCGGCTGGAAGATAAACGGGAATAGAGACAAGAGGAGGACAATTAATTAAATAATTCTTATCGGCTTGGCGTTGTCGTCGTGAACGGCGAAATTGTGCTAAACAAATTTGCAGTACCTTTCGCTGGTTGCTTGATCGCTTTCAACGGCTTTAGATAGCCGAATGAATCGTCGTAATTAACTCGCGACGATGCTCCGCGTTACGAAATATTTCATTTGTTTAATGACGCGCGACTGCGCCGTCCTCGCGTTAATGAAATTAGGCAGATCCGCGGTTAATTAGCGTAGATAAAAATGGCCGCACCTCTGGATTGGGATTGGCGAAATTTTAAAAAATCTACTTGAAAAACCTGTAAATTGTCCGCCTAATCTGAATTTCCAAGTTCTCTATTTTCCATTATTTTTTTATGGGACTTCGATGACTATATTTGTGGCATTTTTCTAAGAAAAATCAAACCAAAGATGATACAATTCCGATGATATTTACTTGTGTAATAGACAATTAAAGTTTCGAGCGCAAGGGAAGAGTTTCCCATACGCTATCCTTCCTCGTGCTCGAAACTTTAATTGGATTTTAATTAGAAAAATTCCACAAATATGGTCATCGAAGTCCCATCAAAAAATAATGAAAAATAAAGAAGTTGCAAATTTGAATTATTAGTCCTTGGCATAAAAATGACTTATATGAATAAAATACTGTAATGTCCCCTGAATGATTTTAATACAGGAGAGAAATCCATACGTCGACTTGTTTAATTTTGAAAATTCTTCAAAAATTTTAAATTTCATCTAAGACGAAACGCGGGACATTTATATTTGTTGGACTTTGTTGAAATCATCATTGAAGCCAAGGGTTTAGAGAGAATCGTGTTTATGGTAGACGGTATTCCGTCGACAAATTGTACAGAAGAATGAATTAGTTATCGTCACGAGACAATATCATGATTCCGGGCTGTTCAGATGATTTTCTGGGCGTTCGTGGCCGGAGAAGAAAGTTTCATTGAATTTTCTGGGAACGAGGAATAGTTCCTCGGCGTTTCGTAACGGAATATTACCCGATGTTTGGTAATAGAGTTATTATCAGGTTGAAAGCTGTCTCGTGCATCGGTTGCGAATTCCCCCTTGGAAATGTAAAACTGCCGGGGAATTATACGGCGGATTGGTTGTTCCATTCCTCCTTAAAAATCCGCCAGAAGCCTCTAATTCTCTGTCCAGGAAGAATTAGTGAAAGATTGATCTTGCTCAAAACCGTACAGTCACCGTCGAAACGAAACTCGACCGTTCATTTTCAAACGTCGCGATCGAACTTTTTCATTTTTAACAGACTGTTTAAATTTATTAGAAAAAGAAGAATTGAAAACAGATTTATTGACGGATGTGTATATACAATTTTATTTTATCTTTCAAATTGTTTGCTTTAACAATTTAATGGATACCAGCTGACCAGACAGCCGTTGTCCAAATTTCAATAAATTTGTTTGTGATCGTTTTGTGAATCTGTGAGAGGCTATTGAAAATGTGGAAATAAAGTAAAAATGATTAATTATAAATTTAATGATTAATTAAGAAGTAAAAATAATTGTCCTGAATTTTTTTTCAGGAAGAAAAAAGCACTTTAATTTTCTCCCGAATTTTCCATTTTTCCGGACAACTTTTCCGATTTTTTCTTCCCCTAAAAACCTTATTCGGACTATGACGAACATTTCTTTTTTTAATTAACTAAATCGATCCGTTCTCAAGTGATGCGCTTACCAACGAACAGCATTTCACTTTTATTTATATAAATTAAATGCATTAGTGAATACGTTCTGTTGATAATTACGAAAGTGGTGTAAACTTGTGTATCTCTTATTCCGAGATACTTAAAGGAGAATTAATTAGTATTTTTCACTTAGACCACTTTCATAATTGTGGGCAAGTTTCTCCACCCTGTAGCAATTATTTAAACGGTTTAAAAGTTGTACTTCAGACAACTAAACTCTCCTGAATGTCTACACTGTTCGTTGATAGTGTAGATTCGACTTCCCCGCGCGGTCCAGCGGATCGATCGGGGAAGTAGCGCGCGATTTGAAATTCAAAATCCACTAGAATACGACAAGCCCCTGTATTACCTATTAATTATAAAACAATTCTATTTGAACGACCGACCGGGGAGTCACATTATCATACAGTAAACAATTTATCGTATGACATATTTATGGAGGGTAATCAGCCCTGGAATATCATTCAGAGTCAATACATATTGGCCCGATCAATCAGATTTATGGACGAGAAGCCGACCGCAAGGAAAATAGATGAGTACGAGGGAAAATGCGATATTAAAGCCGGGCTGGCTGGATGGGGTACGAGTAAACACTCAATGGGGGATGAAGTTCAAAAAAATTCCCCAAGTTCTAACCAATATATGTGTGAATCTCGTGTACGTGTGTGTGCACGTGATAAGATAAAAAAGAGCACCTTAAGGGTGGGATCTCCCTTGCGTGCTCAGACACAGCGTTTTGTTAACAATACCTGAATTTTATTTTAATACAAGAAAAGTTAAAGAATTAATTAGCAAATGATTAGAAAAAATATATTAATTATGGTGGTAGGTAGGAATAATTTTATAACCCTCATTCGTCCCCAATTTCACTCCCCCCGTTGTTCCCATATTTTTCAATTTTTTAAAAAGTGTCCACTACGCAGACACGGCGGTTCTTTAAACCAATTGCAAAATAAATGGCGAGAAAACATTGGAAAAAAATAATAATTTAAAAAAAATGTTTTTTTTACCCTCCTGCGAATATCACGATGCATAGTTTCTCTCGGAAATGGGTTCCTACCAGTTCAAACAAATCCCGATCACCTAGAACCACTTTTTACAACGACCTAAAAAAAAAAAGAAGTGAAATCCAATGAGAAACCAACCCCCTTTCTTTCTCCCGAACCCCGGAATCTTGTGCCAGCAAATCCCCCCCGATCAATAGTAAACGGATGGTCGAGTTCTTAAAGAAAGTCGATAATTAAACCACCGGTGACAATACCCTCTATCGGGCCGGAGCCTTCCGGTTCCTGTCGCATTTTTCCACTAACTGACTTCAGCTCGCTGTCCCCACCCGCGAGCCATGCCAGGAATCCCATGTTTTTCAACGAAATCGCGCCGAATGTTGGTTACGAAGTATTCGATTTGTATAATAATTTTATTCGCGGAAGAATAAAATATTCGACTTCTGCAAGGCTACCCACTTTCATAATTTTAAAAAATTATTTCTACCTACCACCGTAATAAATATATTTTTTCTAATATTTTTTAATTAATTCTTTAACCGATTCAGTTCGTGAAATGAGTAACGGATGAGGATTAAAAAATTAGTCCTACCTCCCATCGTGGTAAACATATTTTTATCTAGGTCCAAGAGCTAGATGACAACCGGTAGCAGGAAAAATGGCCGTACCCGCGACCGGTCAGCTCGTTCGCGCAATAAAACGCGTCGCGTGTCTAACGGTCGAACAATGAAGCCATTGCCATGCACGCACGGAGTCATTCATGCGTGGTGAGTGCAGCGACACCGCGCGCGCGGGCAAAAAGATCGAGCAACCGGCACGGCAGCAACGTGTCATTATCACCGGTAGCTCGCATTGGGCAACAAGCCGCGAGATTCTGTCACCGTGGCCGGTCCACGAGATCACGATTTACGTTTCGCCGTAATGCACCCGTCGTCCGGTAAAATCGACGCCGTTCGCACGGCAGGATTCATTAAAAAAAACGCTGGGTCAACCGCTAACGAGGATTCAACCCTCTCGTTAGGATTTTTTTTGTTGAAACCTGGAAGTCATAGAAAATCAGGAAGCCACCTTAATAAAGTGTAGGTCCCGTTGGGAAATAACCTTAGCGAAGAGTTAAAAACAACGTTAAATAAATATTATAAAAATTTTTTATATGAAAATTCAATATATGTATATAAAAAAGATGAAGTCATAAGAAATTGCTGTACCGAACTGAAAATTGGAATTTCTCCGATATATTCGACGTGAAAAGAGTTGTTTTCGAGGCTGACGGTTTTGAACAGTGGATACGCAGGTGTGGAGAGCTTTAGGGAGCGGGGGGTCACGCCCACTTGGGGTATTGCGACCAAGGATAGTAGTTTTCTATTGTAGTCGACAGTGAAATATCACGCTTAGTATGTGAACACTGTTTTCCAAGCTGTTTCAAACTGTGGACGCGATGGGTGTCGAGACCACGCCTACTATGTGCTCACCAATCATTGAGAATGGACGTTCTCTCATCCGAATGAAAAAAGAAGTCAAAGTACAGAAAGCTCATTATCCACAGCCGCTTGGACAGTCTGCAAACAGAAGGCAAGAGTTCTTTCCATGGCGTGATTTGCTACCGAGCCCCGCCCACTTCGTGGCAGTGTAGAAAAAGTGAGACGAACCGAGGACAAGATAGATTCCTATAAAAATCCAACTCGGAAGATAAAGAATCTCCTTTTTCTCGGGTATAATTTGTTATCAGGTGGCACCCACTTGCGGTTAAATAGGCCACGCCCACTCGGGATGAGTCGTGGAGCCAATCTGTAAACAGGAGTTAGGATAGATAGTTACCATCGGTGTCGGGGTGGGCACATGAAAGGTATTTTTTGGCCCCGGCGGGCTCTCGGAGTCGCTGTCGGGGCAAATAGGGCCCCGTAACCCCTTGATCAATTTAATTGAATGAAATGAAATTTTTAGTGCACAACGCTTAATAAAATCGAAAATAATTAGAGGATGAACTATAGAGAGGGTGTCTGTAAGAGGATTTCCACCGCCTTTAAACAAAAACAAAAAGGGCCTGCAACCCTGTAGAAATGTAGAGTATCGATAGTCATCTGACTATTCTGATATCTGTTCCAGATTCGAGACGGAAGGAGGAGGAGGAGGTCGTGGACTGGTGCAGCCATGCTCAGATCCTGATCACGGAGCAGCACGGGCCCCTGAGGGGTGGCGAGGAGGCGGTGGACCAGGGGATCGAGGAGGAGACGGGTGGTGGAGCGGTAGCTGGAGCGTGGACCTGGAGGAGGCTGGAGAATGAGCTTGTTCAGCATACTGCGTAGAAATTGGGCACTTCGGGTGTCGGTGGTGCTCAACATCTGCGTGTTGCTCTACGTGTGCGCCCACTTCGGCTCCTCCGGGCCCTGGATCGAGGAACCGCCGACGAACTGGGCGGCGCCGTTACAAGCCGAGACGTTCGGTACCGTGGACCTCGTGAACGGTACGCAGAAGGGTGCCGCTACTTATGTATCGGCTGTACCTGCCACCAAAGATGCGACCGGGAAGGGTCCACGAGGCGGCAACACGACCAGCCTGGCCAGGACGAGGCTGGTTACCACGAAGCCGACGCCCAATGAGGCCAAGGGCGCCGCCTCTGTTGACAAGAACGATCATCAACGCAATCAGACGGTAAGCTGGCTTATGATGCCTCGAGGTCGCTCCAAGCAACCCATATGTCCCCCTCGAAAAAACCCGCTCGATGATGCAATCAACGCTCATAAGCTGACTAAGAATCTTTATGCGATTCTCAAGTTTGGCAAACAAATTTCAAGGAAAGTGGGACCACATCATTGGCGCACCCTTGCGATCCTGGAATAACGAGTCTACCCCCCCCCCCCCCCCCCCTTTGTGCCTTTAATTTTTTGGTAATTATTTACTTTAGAGATTTCCTCGCCGTGTTTGATGACCTCGAAGTTGTCAAGGTCAACACGCTGTGGAGATGAGAGAGAAAAAACCTAGCGGCGGTAACATGTATAGGGAAAAGATGTTCAGAATGATGACCTTGACATCATATTTGAAGATCATCAGAATCGATAAGGAAGCCCCTAAAGTAAATAATTACCAAGGCCCAAACGAAATGTTCAGGCCTGTACGGAACATTAGGCACCCGGTTCCCGCGAGGAATTCGAACAAATGTTTTCCGATCCCGAGAGGATCAAGGATGCCGGGGCTAAGTGTATATACGAGCCACTGAAAGATTCAGCAGCATCAGACAGCGGCCATTACCGAGTCTTTTCTCTCCGTTCGAAAAATTACGTTCGCGTCAACCGAGTTCAGCTCTCCTGCGCCGCCGTCGGGGCTTAATATTTCAGACACGAGGAGAACGGCGCACGTGTGTGCTCTCGCCCGTGCAAAATTCAGGCAAACGCTTTTACCTACGGGAGGGGGGGGGGGGGGGAGTGGTATTTCAATGGGCTCGCAAATTTCCGGATAAGTCGGGGAACAACGTTTCGGCTCGTTTGGATACTCCGCGGGACCGATGAATGAGATCGTTCATGCCCCCCGGTCGCTCGACCCCCAACGCTTTTATGCGAACGAGATTTACGCCATTGGTATACGTAAATAGAAATTGTTCTGTAATCAATTCGATACCGGTATATTCAATAACAGTGTCCAACAAATTTCAATTTTTTTCATGTTTCCATACAACTGTCAGGTGGAAATCATTTTCAATTTTAAACAAATATTGTCATGTTATTATACAAGATATTGCATTGTTCTTTGTAGCAATTGATTCTGTAGACTTTCCCGAATACAGTGATATCCCATATTAATACATTATGTATCTTTAAACATGTTTAAACAATCGTTAAAGAATTAAAGAAAGAAAATTAAAAAATTGTGAAATTTATTGAAATGTACTGTACTTGTTAATCTTTATCGCCGCCGGAGAAATTTGTACGGAGCCTCCTCCAATCGCGTTATCGTGTTACGCGAGTCGACGTCGTCAAGGGTCAACGGTTAATGGCAACAACATCAGCAAAAGTTTACAAACATTCTTGTACCGTCTGAACTGCGCCAATTAGATTCATTGTCCCCGATGACCTCCATGACAGGAAGTGGCGGGTCGCGTGCCTGTTATCGCTAAACTGCAAACCGCAAACATGTAACTTCATAGGAGAGACAGAAGATATACAGGGTGGTCGAGCAATGCCCAATAATATACCATTACAAGTATAGATGCGATCTAACACGAACCTAGCGTATCCTAGTCTGCGGATCTTTATGCATTTAGAAAGAAATTGGACTGGTTGAAATATAAAATAGTAAAGAATTAAAAAAAATTCAGGTTACTGTAACGAGATCAATTTTCTATTTTCTCCCTGGTTGCCAGAATCGATGCAGAGCATTTTTATTTTGCATAAAGAACCGCAGTCTACTTATATAACCATTACTCGATCAATTAATTAACATTAACGATTACTTTGTCATCAAGACGAAGAACACGAACGTCCGGCCGACGATGAGCCTGAAGGAGGCCGTGTCCTGCAAGGAAAAGTCCCTGGAGCCAAGAAGGGCCCAACGTGGCGACTACTGGGTCCTATACAATTACGTTCCGATGAGCATGGCGGTGAGATGCTGGGAGAGCGTGACGTACACCACGCACGCGGACTACACGTTCCTGGACAATCTGGAGCCGCTGCTGGAACGTTGGAGGGCGCCGATATCGATTGCTATGCACGCTCCTGGCACAGACTTCTCGGCGACACTCGACGCCATCAAGTACTCGAGAAACTGTGGCAGCCCCCTGATCGCCCAGCTGGTCACCTTCCACGTTTTCTTCAGCAGCAAACACGTGCCAAAAGTGGTAAATAGTATCCTGGTACTTGGCCCCCCCTCCTAGCGAAGGAAAATCTCTAGGCTGCTAAGATCTCTGCAGATCCTTAACACGCTTAGCCATGGACACCTGCATTCGGCAATCCCAAGTGCTCTTATCTCTAACACCTAGCGCTAGAACTACTGGATTGATTTCTCTTTGTAAATTTTCCACAAAGCGACTTGTACATCTATCACAGAAATCTTGCTCTTAACCTATATATCAGATTGAGGTATTTTCCTTTGTAAATTCTCCACAAAGCGACTTGTAAATCTGTCACAGAAATCTTTAGTCTAATGATAGCGGCTGCAGGAAATTCGACAAAAAATTCAGAAAGTACTCTAATACGTTACGTTAGGCTCTACTGGAATAACACTTGTCCTATTCATGTATTCCCATTGTTCGGAGTTCACAATGAGTTTGTATAAATTCACGCATTAAGAGAAGAAAGTGCTCCTACAAAAAGTTCAGAATCATTGCATCATTGAATTCATTCAAGGATTCTGCTCATTATCGTGTAAACGACTTATTCTAACTTGTTCTTCGAATCGGAACATAATCATCCCCGAGATGAAAAGAGAAAACGGAAAAAGGGAATACGAAATCTCGAGCAGTGCATTTTGCAAGAGGCAAGGCCATCGCGTTCTTTCAGGGCAAAGAAACATTGTTCCTCTAGCGAGACATTCACGGTCGGCAGTCACCGACAATGATTTCTTGCGGATTTTTCCGGTGCGTGGACGTCTTGTAAATTCTTCGCTAGGAAACGGACAATTCTCCGTGACAGTGGTTCGGGGGGTGTGTAACATTGAAAAAGATTGTCGGAAATTACTTGTAAAGATAATGCTGGCGGCGTCACGCACGGGGGAATGCGCACACCGTGAAGTACCATGGGAGGAGCAACTGTTGCGGTGTTAATTGAACATTTCCACAGTTCACGGATGAAGAGAACCGCCGTGGATGAAGTTCTAGAACGAAATCGTTGGAAATCGCTCGCCGATACGCTGCGAATCGGTTGCGGTTGGAGAAGGCAGATGAAATCTCGATTTGGATACTTAGCTAGGCCATTAACTGGAAGATTCACTTACGGTTGAATTCAGCTACTGTATAATTCCTACATCCTGCAATTCTTTCTTTCTCTTTTGTTGCATCAACTTGAACATGTCAGAATTAAAAGATTTACTTACTTATGATTGAATGTAGCTATTGTAAAAATTCCTAGATCCTGGGCTTTCTTCTTCTGTCGTTGTATCAAATGTTGAACATATCTTCAGTATGAAATTGTTAATTAGAACGTGTCGTCAGGATTAGAAGATTCACTTGTGGTACACAATGTGGCTATTGTAAAATTCCTAGATCCTGGGCTTCCTTCTTCTATCGTTGTATCAAATGTCGAACATATCTTCAGTATGAAATTGTTAATTAGAACGTCAAGATTAGAAGATTCACTTATGCTACACAATGTAGCTATTTTAAAATTCCTACATCCTGGACTTCTTTCTTCTGTCGTTGTATCAAAAGTTGAACATATCGTCAGGATGAAATTATTAATAAGATGCAACTTATTCGTCGTGAGAGTCGTTGTTTGTTAGCCACCCTCCAGGTAAAAGTTGGAAAGGGAAAGTCGACTGTCGGCGACGGTATCGAGTGACCAGCCCGGGGAAACACAATACAGCATTTCTTGAAAAGTAGATCAGAGGCCGTGAAAGTATCAATCAGATACGCGAGTAGCTAGTTAGCAGCTGGTTAGTGATACACATTTATATTCGCCTCTGTTCCACATAGTCTTCCCTCTTCACGGAAGGCGTCTCTTTCTTAATTACAGTTATTAACGATTCAATGAATTGCACGCGTACGGTATTGTTGAGCCCGGATATGGATCAATTTAATGACAGAGTTTCGTCATACAAAACCTTGTGGATACAACAGCTGCTTTCTCTGCCCGGTGATTTCTTAAAGTGTCTATAATGGCAAACCGTTTGTCAGTTAAAATTGCTTCTCTGTATTCAATGTGCGATCAATTCTCCGCCTCGCATTCTCTTTCGTTCTGAACCAATTTATGAACGTACATACATATGCTAAACAGATGAATCTCATAAACATACTTCCGTGCCGTTTGAGTGATGCAAATTGGTTAATAAAATTGACGAGCAGTACTGAAGACGAGATCGAAGAATTTCCATTAGATTCGCTTGTCATAATTTTTAACCCCTTGCCGTGTAACGAGACAGACTCGTGACGTACACTTCAGTCTAATAATAATACATATAGCGCGTGGGAAGTGTCTAGCTTGTTCTACAAAGTAGAGCAAAACACCCCACTGAAATGCCAGCAGATTTTCGAGGAACTCCAGTGTCTAATGGTTTGTTTAATCCGTTAAAAATAGGTACCCCCGAGCGAGAAAGTCATGTCCGACACGTACAACTGCACGCTGGGGCCTCCGTGGGTGAACGTCACGCTTTCGAAGATGTATAAAAACGAGAAGAAGCTGCTGTACCCGGTGAACGTTGGCCGTAATATAGCACGCGAATCGGCGCCGACGTTCTACGTTCTCGCCAGCGACATAGAGCTCTATCCGAATCCAAACTTGCCGGCCAAGTTCCTCGAGATGATCAGAAAGAGAGACCAGCCGGCCCTGTACAAGCCGAACCCGAAAGTTTTTGTACTGTCGATCTTCGAGGTGGACGAGAAGAACCAGCCACCGAACAACAAAACGCGTCTGGTGAGTTTCTAGTGGATTCTTCAGAGACTATCTTCCAGAATGTTGCTCATCTAGCTGACGATAAGAATTGCACGAATTGCATGAATTTGCACAGGTAGTCACGACACTGATACCCAGGAGTTCCTTCGCCTTTTAACATTTGCGCAACTTGGTGGCAATTAAGTCGAAAGCAAAGTTGCGGAGTGCAACGGTCGCATCCGTTAAACGCCACGAACACGAGGGTCGTGTGTAATCAATGGCGCTTCCTTTGACCGTGGACCTTGTTACAGACAATTAGCAGCACAGCTTTGCCATTAAACTTCGCTCAACGTCACTGCATACTGTCTCCTTGTATACTCAAAATATAGCTGGTTACTCTATCCGTACTGTTTTTGTTTCCGTTAGTCGCAAATGCTGAAGGCAGGCTCGGCCATTCCTTTCCACAAGAAGCTGTGCTCTGGCTGCCATAACGTCCCTCGTAGCAAAGAGTGGCAGGAGGCACCGGAAACCGCGGACCTCCACATATTTCACGTTGGAAAGAGGACAGGCAGCTTTGTCCATTGGGAGCCAATCTTCATCGGGACCAATAACGACCCTCTGTATGACGAGAGGCTCAGCTGGGAAGGGAAGAGCGACAAAATGACACAGGTAGACACTTCTAGAATCTCGAACCCTGCAAACATGTCAGGAATTAATTTTAACAACTTATCTGGAGCTTTTGCACCCTGAAAGTGATTTTGTACAACAGCAAAGGGATTATTCAGGCTGATAATTGTAGGGAACAGACTGTATCCTATCATGCTATCACCTTTAACGCTATGTTAGGTTATGTATACACATGACTTCATGAGTTTTAGTACAGTTTATAGTAAAAAGCATCTCCTCGCTTGTTGGGTGCAAAAGTATTATCAAGGTACCATTGCCACCTAATTGCTTATAGTAATACGTAACTTTTCAATTCAGGGTTACGCGTTATGCGTCCTCGACTACGACTTCCTGATCCTGGACAACGCGTTTCTGGTGCACCGTCCCGGCATCAAGATCTTCAAGAAGGACCCTCACCGGGAGATGCTCACGGCGAAGACGAACGCGCTGATCAAGAAGATCATCGTGCCGGAGCTAAAGATCCTTTACGGAACGCGGAAGGGCTGCGCTGTGTAGCCCGTGGAGAAACCGAGGTGTCCGCAGGTGTCCCCAGGTGACAGGTTTCCAGGTGTTCCCTGTAAAGAGAAATACTACGCGCGGCAGGCTCCTTCAGTTTCCAGATCCTCTGAGAAACGATGTCGACAAGAGCCCGAACAGCGTTCATTGTGATTCACAGACATTGCCCTATAATGATGCCAATTGAATGGTGCCGAAAGTATACACACGTTTGTTGACCAGTCGAACCGTGAAGGGGATGACTCTGCTCTTCTTCACCATCTTCAGCAAACTAATCGTTAGTTCCTGCGACGAGTTGCACGCCACTCCTTCGTTTCTCATCACCGACTTCTTTCCTAGTACAAAAACGCGATGGCAGCCTAAGGACAGAGAATAGCGTATCCTTTAAGGCACTAGACTCCTGCACGCTGGATAAAAGATAGCCATATAGCAGAAGTAGCAAATGCTATGGGCCCCTTTTGTTTGTAAAAGTTTTGTCTTATTTTATTATCGTAAAATACCTAGGGCACCCATAACTTAAGTAAATTGCATTATTCGGCAGCACGCAGCTGTCGCAGCTTTATGAAAATGTATTACTCGACGTTACTCCGCTACGTGCTGTCGAATAATGCAACTTACGCCTTGGAAACATAGGCATTTTTATCTGAATTGAGACAAAACTGTTGGGAATCTTTCGGAATGGTTTGAGTTTGTCATTAGCAAACTTTGTTGTTACAATTCTCGTGGCACGTGCGTGAGCGTGCAACCAGATTTACGCGAGAGAGTCTAGCGCTTTAACGGAGCGTGCAAACAGTGTAGAGATTGTTCTTCAAAGATGTTCTCCCTCGCTGCAAAATGATTCCATTGTATTCTTCAGACTCGTCGAGATGATGTACATAGTAGCGTTTCGAAGTAGCACCTTCGTGTGTACAGCTGCGTGGTTTTCTTCTATCGATTTTTCAGTGTGCATTTCTTCTCATTCCACGTTTCTACTTTCTTCCCGGATCGCACGAGATAGTCAGTGAATCGAAGGGGTAGATCATGCTCATCGAGTTTTTACGATTTCACCATTCCAATGAACGTTGTCTAAATTCGCTAGGCGAATTACCTTGAACAGAGCGATGTAGTCAAACTCTTTCTCGTATTACTCGCCTCACTGCCATACCTCGTTTCCCCGTCGAGAGACACAAGCGTAATCTTATTGGTTATTTATTCTGATTTCGCCTGTGACCCGATGCATTTATCGTCCGCTTGGTATCGAGAGCTCGAGAGTATCGAGCGACGAAAGGCAACCAGGGCGGGCGCAGTGAGGTTGTCGTTTTCGAATCTCCCGCCATTTCTCCCTCCACTCGCGGCGGGAAAGTCAAACTATCGATCGAGAGGAGAGTCCGCGGAAATATTTTCGAACTGTTCAAGACTGAGGAACATTTGATAACCCGTTGCGACCAGGGACACTTTATCCTATAACTCTTCGATTAACGAGCATCCAGTCATTAGTTGTTTAACGATTCTTTAATTAGCGTGACTTTAAGGTGTGTTACTCGGTTTACACACGCGTTTCTTTCTTCTGACGAAGAGAATCGGTGCTTCCAGTGATTCGAATCACTCGTTATCGTCGAAGAGAAAGAAAGTCATTCGATAAATATCGTAAGGGGTATAATCACTATGGATCGCACGTCTCTTTCTTTTTCCAATCATGCACGAGAAAGAGCTTCGCGCTGATCGGACAGGGGCCGAGGAGGTTTATTATATTATGCGATTTTGCGTCTCGGGAAGTATCTCGGATCGTGTACGAAAACATTGTAAATATATAAATATTATTATACACGCTCGTAAAGTGTAAGTACACGAGCACGATTGTAACTGATACTATTTTACACGGAATAATTAAGTATTTCAAGCTGGTCGAGTCCCCGCGTAACAACCGTAGACTGTTCGACGTTCCAAAAGTTCTGTATTGAAATCAAAATGAATATCGTACAAGCTACGATGGTTTGTCGCGAGAGAGCGAGATTAATCAAGGAACCGGTGTACTCAAACAAGTCCAAACTGACATGGCGCTAAGCGAACCATTGATTTACAAGTTTTGCAAACCGGCACGCACCAGTTTTCTGTTCCCGATGGAATCAAAATGTTTCTCGATGGTGTCGACGACATACGATGCACAGATTTATAATGTATGCAACGTCGAGACCATTCGTTTCTTTTTATCTCTGCCCCGTAATCAATTTCGATGGCTATAGGAATACATATAATATCAATAAGACTTGAACGACAATTTAGAGTCAGTCTAACGAGAACCTGTAAATAGAAAGAAAAACACTGACTCGATTTTTGTGTGATAATCTTAGGGCACAAACTAAGTGTTACTTCTGTAATCCTGCTTCGCGCTAGCGCATCATTTTTTCGCGAGGACCACCTCTGGCTAAATTGACTCGATCAACGCTAGGTCTACGGAGCAGTGAACTGTCCTTTGCAATCTCAACAATCGTAAATTAAATATTTCAGTCTACAACAACAATGACGAGGCTCTTATTTATTTCGATTACAATATGTGTTCGGATAAAGAAACTCGTGATTTCAATAATTGTAGGATAAAACATGTAAAAATATTAGAACGCGCCCCGTAAACCTAGCATTGAATGAACAGCGGTTCCAGAAATTATTTTACACTAATCATATATGAAGTTTGGAATTCATTCTTTCGAGAGGGGTGATGAAATCTTGAATAATTCCGAATGTAGCGTAACAATCATTTTCGCCAGAGGTGGTATCGCAACGTTAGATTCTGTCGAGATATTTGAGAAGGGAACGCGACTCATTGACAATAGATTGAGTTCCGGTAACGGTTCAGTTGGAAAAAGCATTTTATATTGTAATAGAAATAAGTTGTTTCGGGGGAATTGAATTTGTGGGCGACGTCCATTCACATGCGAAAGTATTCATCGAACGAACGGATCATTTGTTTCTCCGTACCATTCGTGGCAGAATATATAAAACTCTTCCGACAGGAGTGCGAGTTCCTTTGGTCGTCTCTTGCCAACCCCCTTTTTAATTTATCGGGGCTGTGCAAATCGTGTGTAATTGCTCGTAAATGATAATGTGTATTCTGTGCCTTATCGTCTTCGTCTCGATGTGTGTATGCGTGTGATGTTTGAGACAGGTGTGTGCGGAAAAAGAGCCGACACGAAGAGCTAAGCATAATAAGAAACATACTCGAAGGTGAAATAAATCACTGCGGTGATCGGACAAGAAGAAGAAGAACAAAAATGAATTACATTGTTAACGTAGCAGACTTTTTATGCGTACACTTTGTCTAGTATGTATTTAAGTCTTAAGGAAGAAATTAAGTCCATACACCTTGTAATATCCGCCTTGACACTGTAATTCATTTTTACCAATAAAATATTTTTCACTGATTTATAACATCTTCAGATTTACATTTATTATTATGACTGGCCCATTCGACGAACTCATTGTACAGATATCTCTCTATATATATATTTAGACGTATATCTGATTTTTTCACTACGATACGCTTTTTTGTAACGATGACACAAATGAGGAGAAGTCTTTCAAATTTAGCTGAGAAATCCTGTTGTTACATTCGGATCTGTTTGTTGTTCGCTAGGTTACAGTGAATTTCAATTACTTCTTACACTGAATTCTTATCTTTCTCGACTGAGCACTTCGCGAACGAAGTGCTAGACTGCAAAATATTTATGGCATTTCTATAGAAAACGATAAGAGCACGTCGTTTGTGTGTTATTGTGATTGTAAGTACTGTAAATAACAAGCCACTGTGTTGCTCGACGGTACAACAGTGTATATTATTCTTGTACATTCTCAGGCTCTTTCCCCGATTAATCTTCAGTGAACGATTTCTTCTTCGTTCGGTCTCGTTTAGCTGTTTGTTACTCGAGAGATTGTGAAATTACATGAAAAACGTTCACCCCGTTCCGAAATCTCTGTTCGCGAGAGAATAAGGATAAATGTTTTCGGCTAACGCGTTTCCGAACATTTTTATATACATAGAGTATAATTGTACGCGTTCCGGAGTATCCTATTATTGTTTTCTGCATTCTCAGATTAATTGTCGTTCGTCGTGGACATAATTGTGTATGCGAAACGATCGTTTCAACAAAATGGAAAGTATCTATTATTCGTATAAGTTAAATCGATATTTAGCGTGTACAATGAATTATGTGTAACATATGAATATTTCTCTTGATTAGGAAAAGAAGACGTAACATGAGCGAGACTGTATGTGTGCACGTGAGTATGACGAATGTCTGCGAGTCGCGTGAGAAAACTGACCTAACTCTATCCCTGTACATATGTAAAATTGTATTTTTCCAAATAACAGAATAGAAATATAAGAATCGTTTAAGTAACTCGAACTTTCATTTTCAACGTTCCTCTATTTCACCAATTATCTTGTAAAACAACTGTTGCCGACTTTTTTTATTCTGATACGAAGATCAGAGTGTACAGTAAATTTTACTGGGGTCATCAGAGATCCTAAGATACAATAGTGTTCAACGCTAAATGTACCATCACAAGATTTCTCATATCACAATCATTGAAATGATGATGATGACGATGATGATGAACTACTAAATCAGTAGTAGAATAAATTGAATCATGTTATATTTCTGTTTTTAAAGTACGGCAAGTTCAGCGTTTAACTGAGGAAAATAGCTGTAGCAGAGAGGTTTGTATATTTCACTTTATTTAATTAAAATATACAGATTTGAAACGTGATCACACATTTGTTCGAGTTCGCCTCCTTCGACCTATGCTTAACCTGAGATAAACCACTATAAATTTTTTTTGTCGCTCGCTACACATTCCTGCCTCTCACTCTCTCTTTCATACACACACACGCTCTTTCACTCACTCTCTCTCTCTCATTCGCGGTGTCAATGATAAATTTTTTATTCATCTTAAATTTGCTTCACGTCAACTCTCAGAAAATACTTGATTTTTCTTCACGTCCTATATAACGAATTAATTTGTTTATATCTAGAAGCGCAACCAGACGGATCCCTTTCGTCGCTCACTTGATCTATAATATAGAATAACTCTCGTGTTGTATATAAATAAACGCTAGCAAAGATTTTTCATTTATTTCCTTGAATTCGTCTCCTAAGAATGCCTACGCTTCATCCTAGGTGTATATAGACCATTCGCATGATATACGTGTGTGTGTGTGTTTGTGTGGCTGTGTTACATATTACACGTATATGTATAGATATGCTATATATTTATATGTATATACAGTGCCAACTTGTATCGCATGCACCAAGAAGAGAATTTTTGTTTATATATATATATTTTTATCTATATATTATATTATATATAGAATTATTTCTTACAAGCGAGGTCTCTTACACCCTAAATATGTTTAATCTATGAAGACACGTAACACTGATTTACTATTAAAATTAGTTAAATAAATTTACTTCGGTTGATCTTTTTCTCACTCTCGCTCAATCATCCACACTATTTCTTTCACTCCCTCTCAGTCACTCCGTTTCAACAGTGAAAAAAGTGTTTTGTCTTCTTGGTCCATGGTATATGAATACACTTTATACATACATACACACATATATATATTTACACATTCAATAAATGGTAACTATTGTAGGCACGTGTCGTTTTTATTTCATTCATTATATTCTCTCGTCTCGTCCTCATACTCTTCGATAAACAACTTAGAAATTCCCCCTCTCTCTCT
This sequence comes from Lasioglossum vierecki, assembly GCA_028455595.1. NCBI lineage: Eukaryota > Metazoa > Arthropoda > Insecta > Hymenoptera > Halictidae > Lasioglossum > Lasioglossum vierecki. Next base: position 4,084,431 of record CM052344.1, on the reverse strand, counting down.
TCACTGTCTATAATGAAACGTAAAAATATAAAAATATCAGTAAACTCATACAAATGTACGCCTTTTTCTATTTTTTTAAAGTATAGTTCGCTCCCCTCCCCCGCGATCGATCCAAGAGCAGAATAAATTTTACTGATCGTTGCCCGGAACAATTAATCGTTTCCATAAAAATGTGTAGTCAAAAAATTGTGCAATAATCCTCCGTTGCTACCCGGATCGTTCGCATTTGTTGTAACACACAATAATCAAGAAAAAAAAGAAGAAACGGGAAAATCTGGAGCCTAAATTCGTCCTGAAGTACAATTCCGCACTGCGCTGTGCGATCTTCAATAATCTTACATTAACGCTACACGAATTAGAAAAATCATTGATCTAAAAGAAAGAAGGGGGATGGGGTTGGATTAGAAAATAAGGGGAAAACAACCAAACCAATAGGGGACACTGATTAACAATAAGCCACTGATTGACCAGTTAAAACGTTCGTGTTTCTTTTTTCTAAATCCTCGTTTCCACGTCTCTCAACCATATTTCATTAAATTGCTCTAAATATAATTCTAAACTTTGTTTCACCGCGGTAATAGACAGTCGTTTTTTCCTAATTTTCTTCACCATTGTCTCACGCCCGTAGCGGCGCCATTCAAGATTCATTGTCGTATGGTTAATATGTAAATGAACAATTAAATGCCTTGCAACGTGATAGGTAGCAAAAATTATTATCACGACTTTTGTGCTGTCTTCGTACAAAGGGACGCGTATTATATATATGTGTATATATATATAATATATAAAAGATTTCACGATTTCGAGCGAATCTTCAATGGCCACTCCGTGCCGAGCCAAAGCGGATTACGTACCTACACGCTAAATATATTTTAATCATTTTTCTTGTTGTTCTTAATGTTTGTAACCATACTCGAGTGGCGAGCGAAACGCATTTTCAATAATCGCTTCAACGACCTCTCTCGATACAATTCCCTCAAAATATCGGTTCCTCGTAGATCTATAGGAATATCATCGTGAGGGTCGGAGGAAAAGATAATTTCTACAAATATACATACGCGGCTCTGTCGCTTCCTTAGATATACAGTCGTTCTTCTCGTCTATGTATTATCACACATTTTTATACACATATATGTCCACGGTACTTTCTTCGATCAACAGTTCCCCTCTCGATCTACGGTAAAATAGTCGAACGCGCAATACAATGGAAGAAGTCTCTACCCGGACACGCCATTGATTTCAATTTGGCTGTAGCGTTCTCTCGAAAGAGAAGAAAAGAAAATAGAGAAAGAAAACAATGAACAGATGACTAACCGAAAAGTAACGGAAGAGTGAGACGATGTAAAACTGTTCGAAGAAGTTCAGAGAACCGTACAAGTAAAAACATTGCGATGAAATCCACTTTAATACAAGTCAACCATACAAGTTTCATTGGTGTCGATATTTATTGCTAACCGTTAGCCAGCTGCTCAAACTCGAAGAAACTATTTCACCAACTTTCTTCGCGTTCTTGTTGCTTGCCGGTTAAAAAAGGAAAAACAGTGATGTTAAAGCTGTACTGAAACGTTGAATTCGATCAAATTGGTCCGGAGAAAGGCCATGCTTCCGCAAACCGGTAATAAACACCCAACTGGACGGAAATATTGTCCATTAAAAAGATTCTTACGAGAAAGATTTTCAGCGAAAATGGCAGAGCAAAATGTTTCCGCGTCGTTGAAAATTCTTCTCGTAAATATTTCTTAAAACAAAAGGGACAAAGGTATACGCAAAATTTCCGGCCAACTGGGTTTGGCCGGTTTCCGGAAGTGCCGCCCGGAAAAATCGTTGTTTGTGAAATGCAATTGTACATACCCTCTGCGGAAATAGAAAGCAATAATACGACCGATAAAACCGACGAAGGGGGTTAAGGGGACAATAAATACCCCACACAAAAAGAAAAAGAAAAATGGTAATTGACGGCGCGTGTTTCTCCTACCTTACTTTCCGAGACGTTTAATTCGAGACCGCGTGCTCAGCGACCGGGCGCTCGGATTATACGGCGATTTGACTCTTTTAGCCATCCCGGAACTAGTATTACATCCTGTGTTGGTCGAACAGGTCCCGTTCCCGGTGTTGCTGTTGTTCTGTTTAATTCCGGACGACAACGAGGCGGATCTTACTCGGCTCGACTGCAGGAATCCGTTGCTGCTCGACTGTTTCAGCTTGCTCGACAACGAGAGCCGATTAGGTTGTTTCACTAAGCTGTACTGATGTATGTCTACGTTGCGCGACCGCAGAGTCTTCACTGGCGTCGCGGCGATGGTGTCCGACCTGGAGGAATACACGAAAGACATAGTACAAACGAACTTTTCAAACTTGAGGGGGTAGACTCGTTTTTCCAATCCTGGAAACGAATCTAGCTGCTTAAAAGGTTGAAGATTAGAGGACATACCTGAGCCAACGTTGTGGAACGGTAGTGCCATCAGTTGAACCTATAATAGACATAGTCCGACTTATCCTCCTCTCGGAGCAACCATTGGACCTGTTGTCCCACTCCCTAGCACCCAGACTAGCAGCCAACAGTTGTTTCAGCAGACCCTTGATGGATGGTCTTCGAATAGCCTTCACCGGTGTTACTTTCTTCCCTAAATTCCTCTGGAAGGTGTTCAAAGGCGACAACCTGTCCTGTATGGGCACGGTAGCAGCATTGCCTGGCGAACGAGAGATATTCGACTCCGTACCAGGCCAACTGAGGCTACCAGCTGCGTCCTTGGTGGTCTTGTTCGCAGGATCGTTTTCATCCACAGGGTTCGGCCTATCTTCGGACCTTGTCCGCCTCTTGAAACAGGGCTCCTGTAAAACGCATGTCTCCTCCACTGTACTAACTACACTTTGCGATATTGCACTATGTCTTCGCTTCGTACCGACAGCACTACCGGCCGTTTTACCCGGCGAGTTTCTAACGTCTTCGTCCACTGTGTTCCCGGCTACCTTTGTACTACGCGGCTTGAACCACGACGAGTTCACGTACCTTTTCGTCGTCGGCTCCACGGACGCGGTCTCCGCGAGACTGTTTCGCGAGTGCCCGTTCAAACTGTGCTTCTTTCTCTTCGCGTTTCTCGCGTCCGTTCGCGTGCTGGAGAACAGGGTCGTCTGCTGTCTGTGACGCGCTCCGTTCAACACGTTCCCGGACACTTTCTTCTCGTTCGCCGGAGGACTCTCCGGCGAGATGCTGCCCTTCTCCGCGGCGCCGCCGGCGACGTTCGTGGAAGAACATACATCATGACCCTCGCAAAAAAATGCACTTTGGTGTATCACGTTTGAGTCGTCAGCCGCCTTGCTGTCCGTGCTCTCCGGTACAGGAGACTCCGAGCTCGCGGCAGCTTCCTCAACCTGGTCGTTGGTTACTTCCGGTTGTTTCTTATTCACGACCGACTGTTCTTGATCGATTTCTTCATTCGACGGACTTGTCTCTAGTATCTTATCGTCTACGTCCACATTCTTCTCCGCTATTTCGTGCGATATCGTTTCCGTGATCTTAACGGGCCCGTTCACGTCCTCGACATTCGTGTGCCTTACTTCGTTTCCTATCTGGTGACTTATGTCTAAGCTATCTTCCAGCTTATCTTCTGACGGATTCTCCGAAGTCGCCTCCTCTTGACTATCTTCGATTCTGTTGCATAATTCCAATTTCTGAAGGTCGATGTTGTGGGTGGGTGTTGGCGGAGTTCTTGGTACGTTTACGGACATCGAACTGTAGGTAGGCTTCTCTGGGTTCTCTGCGGAGAGTGTCACCGCAGGGCTGTGGACACTGTGATGCGCCATGACGCACTCCTTCTGGCTCAGTAGAACCTTATTCAATAAAAGTTCTTTGTTAATGTAACATTCCGAGAAAGGGAGATAGCTATTTAAAATCTATGCTTCCGTTTAAACGTATTTAGAAACAAATCTCACTGACTCTGGAAAGTCATTTAGAGAAGATACATACTTCGCTTCGAGATGGTCCAGGTGGATCCAGCATCAGCGTCACGACGCTCGTGTTGTCCGCGCGTAATCTTTTCTGCGACCACCTCTCCAATGCTTTATCCACTAGGCTTTTCGAAGGGTTGATCCACAACTGAACATTATCGGACTGCTGCTAAGGAGAAATATAGAAACAATCAGTTGGCTCTTTGGACTCAAAATATGTACCTTTGGATTTGTAGCAATTTGTAGAATATAGAATAGTTGAATAATTTTGAAACTATTTCGAACAATAATCTGACCACTTTTACGGGTGTTTCAGAGTCACTATTCGAGCGTAAAATGTTAAATTTAAATGAATCATAATTTCTTAAACAACTATGTTGGATCGTACCCCATTACACGTTTGCTGAGAGGCAATCAGATGCTTCTCATTGTGCCTATCCGCAGCCTGAACAATGGCTACAGCACCCTGCGGCGTCAACATGTTCCACAACCCATCTGTTCCAAATATAAGGCAACGATGTGATTCAACGTCAATCGCAACTACTTTAACATCTGGTTCAGGAGATACAACAAATGTATTCAACTCGGAATTGTAACTCCACAGATCACCTACAAAGAAAAAGCAGAGCATTGTACAAATCGTCCACTTAAAAAGTAGGAGTAGTATATTCTAAAAGTTCGAAGGATACCTAAAGACCTAGCAACAGCGAGAAATGGAATCTCATCTATGTGAGTCGATCTACGTACAGGCCCCTTGTGGCCGATACGAGGTCTGTTCCAAACAACTCGAGGAACTCCAGATTTGCTAACAACTTTCCCACCGGACTCTCGTATCCTCATCATCTCTGGCCCGCTCTCGGGCTTGTGGTCCTTGGTCAAAGCCTTGGCTCTCCACTGTGGATCTCCGTCCACCTGATAGCCCAAAATAATAGCAGAATCGCCAACGTGACCGATGTAAATCTTGCCTTTGCGAATGAACGCTATGCTGGCGGTGGTTCCCGCCGTAGATGGCAATCCGGAGGCGGTTCTTGGCCATTTATCTGAAGGAAAAGTGGACGCCCGTGAATACGAAAAATCAGCGACGATACTCCCGAGGAATCATTCCCAAAAGGTTTCCAACAATTCGAAGAAACAACGGGGAGCATAACGACGAAGGAATTCGAATATTCTCTTTCAACTAATTTTTCCCGAAATTCCGCGGTTTCAGGTTAGCTCGTGTTACATAACCTAAATTCTAACCTAATCGGGCTGGGAGGTGGTGGGGGAAATACGCGGGACAATGACAGAAATCGTTTTGGGTGGCATCGATACGGCGGTATCTCTGCGGACAGGTTCGAAACGGATCGGAAAACTGCGGGAAGAATTTTCCGAGGGGAAATGAAGAAAAAAAACCGAGCAGGAAGTTAGAGTATGGTGGTGCGAGGCTACGTGGGTTAGCTTACCGAGCTCCCGCCACATCGCATAGTGCGTGCTCACATATCCGTCTCGGATCGCACGTAGCACGTCCTCGTCCCGATCCGACCAAAAGTTCTTTTGCTTGACGATCACGTTCATTAGGTGTTCCTTGGCGTAGCTGGCAGCCTCGCCGCCGCCGTGGCCGTCGAAAATCCCGAAGAACGCGTACTCGAGGTCCTTGTCATCCGGTGTCGATTGAAAGGCCACGCTGAACATGTCCTCCATGTACTTTCGACCGCCCTGGTTACAGTGCCCGGTCACCCTCAGGTTAACCCCGATGCTCAACGGCATGATGGCACAACACTGACGATGGATCCCGCGGCGCCGGGTCCCTACACACACACCACACGCTTCTCTCTTTCTCGCACTCTTTTCTCTCTCTCTCTCTGTGTGTTGCTCTCCTCTCCTCTCGTTCTATGAGCAGCACTCTCGTCGAGACTCCGATCCGAACACGCAGCACACAGCACACACCACACGCGACAGACACGGCTTCCTCGAAACCCCCTTTGGCTCTCACTCTCTCAGCAATCGCTCGACACGTACACCGGAACGGAAGCCTCGTATTTACTGGGCAGGTCCGCCGCGCTACGCTCAAGGGACGCACACACACGACGAACGATCATGGCCCACCAGACTACCACACACCACAATGACGTTGGCTGCCTGCGCGCAACCCAGCTCTTCGCCTCCCCTCCACAATTCCAAGGGGAAACGGAGGAAGGGGGACTCCGTCCTTCCCTCTCTCTCTCTACCTCCCCAACCCTCTACAGCCGCGTCCACACACTGCGCAGAACCAAACCGCGCAGCCCGCGAACCAAATTCTACAGCGTGGCCCACAAAAGAAACCCGGAAATTTTTCGTTTTCCACAATTCATCGTAATATCAGTACGCGATTTTTTTACGCCGTTTTTCTATCCTTTGTCGATAAGAGAAACTAGATTAACCAGTTCTTCCTCCACTTTTCTCGTCCAAACGCGTCGAAAAATTTTGAAAATTTTATTATTATATTTGGAGTATATTGTTGTGTATCCGGAAATTTTTTCAGATTTTTACAATTGCAAACTCCGGCTGCGCTTTGCATAGAGCGGCCGTGCGCTATGCATGAAATTGTACAGCGCGGTGTGCACAATTGTTGCGACCCTGAATTTTGAATTTTTGAATTTGAAAATTGTAGTCGACACGCGAAGGCGGTGACGAATCGATCAAGAGGCACCTTCGATATTATCGCAGAATGGAACAATGAACGTTGGCGATTAGGCGCGAGGCTGACTCGCACTGTGTGAACGTAGCTTACGATTTCACCGACGGTCGGCAGTCCCAACGGAGTCTCGAGGATCTTCGAGCAGAAGATTTTGGAACGGTGCATTATATTTCAAACTTTGGACAAGAAATAAAAAGTGTATCTTATCTGGCGGGATATAAGTGCCGAATATAATTTATAATATTATCTACAACTTTTACCGAATATACCAATTCAGTGACACGAGAATATCGGAATCAATGTAACACGTAAATCATTTTTTGGAGCGTTCCTCTAATTTAGCGCGATAAATAAATATAACGTTCTCGATGTTTTATGGAGTAGGTAACCTTGCAATTAATTACAAAAATTCAATAGAAAGGTGATGTTGTATGGATTAATGATTTAAAAATAAAGGCTCCTTCACACCGTAGTTTTTCCTACATTAAGGCCCTGTCACACCAGTCATGAAAGCGTTGGGAAGATTGCTTTTTTCTTCTTTCCGTTGGCATAATTGAAAATCGAATTGCACTCAGCGTTGCGTAACTACATATACACATTTCCAGGCGAGTAATTGAACGGAAAGGTGATGGCATTATTTACTGATTCTATTACGGACAAAATGGCGCGCGTCGTTATATGAATATGAATGTTGAATTTAATGGTTACACCTGGGATATGTCATACAGAAACGGCTGAAAATCATGTTTACTGAATTTAATGTACCGAGGTGAAGTTTAATAGACTTTTTGCGGCGACTCAAGGTCGAAGTTCAAGAATTCTTTTCGAGTATCGGTTTCTTGTGTATTTGAGCAGGTTTTGCCGAATTTATAAATTACCCGCCATTTTAATTAGAAATTTGATCAATTGTAAACAGATCGAGAGCACATCGATATTTTGCGATACGATAGTCCTTCAAAGTGTCCTGTTTAAAGCATAGTTCCAGGATAATCTAGGACAATAGAAAGGGAATAAGAAAGACACGAGAAATAAAATGTTAGCGGCAACTCGATGCCTCTTATGGGGTTAAGAAATGGCGCGCCATTCCAATTATCGGACAACTTCAAATTGTAGATTATATTAGGTATTAAAATGGCGGCCCTGCATTGAATTTTAAAACCAGCTTTGTCATTTTATTTGAATACAATATCCCGATTACGATTTCACAACTGCTCTTTTTACAAGTGCTCTTTACTCTAATCGTCGCGAGAGACCTATCGCGTACCATATTTATGAAAAACGATTATTATAAAATAAAATAATTGAAAAAAATTTTAGAACTTAATTCTGATTTAAAAATTTTCTGTTTCTATGAACGAGAGAGTGCATTCTATTGAATCTAAAATTAGCGAAAAATTAATTAAACGTTAAAGAATTAATTCGATTATAAAAAAAACTGGAAGGTCAACTTGAACTTAAGAGACGTACGGTAATACTTGCACTAACATGCACAGGTATAGACAAGGTATGTTGGTAAACGACGTTTGCTGATCTACCAGCGACTATTGAGCGATTGAAATGTTAATTAATTTTCGAAATGATTTTTATAAATCGGTTCAGGGGTTAGGTCTGGGTTCATAAAGGCCGGGTTTGTAAAGACCAATGGAAGACTTGTTCGGACGTGTCGATGATTCATCGGATCAGACGTCTCAGTCAGCTGCGAGACATCGATGAACAAGCACGTGTAAATACCCAATTGTCAGATATTATCTGTTGTCAGAAAGTAATTAGCAGAGGCAGCAACTATAGAAAAATACACTCCACCATCTATACAACAAGTATCGCGAGCGTCATTGAAGATTTATTGTGCATTGCATTGTCGTGTATTTATTCACACCGTCAAAATTATAATCTTTTAATTACATTCGTCTCTGTAATTACTGTGGCAAAGACAGAATGTGTATAAAAAAATGGAATATTCATAATAACCATGAAAATGTGTAAAGAAAAATCGCTGGACTGATTCTCAATTGAACTCGATAACAAATATCAAGTAAAAAAAAGCTCATAAAATGATTCTCGGCAATTTTGATGAATATTTCAGCCAATATGGAGGAAGAACAAAAAAATGATCTCCTGTCCCGAGGCAGGAAGACTTTCTAAAACCAGTGTGTACGCTCCTAGCGTCGCAAGTCTGCGGGAAGCGTTAGTGTGAAAGGGCCTTAACGCGCTTTTCCACACCGTTTTTCTAATCTCCATCTTTATCAGCTCCTCCGCTACGATTAAGTAAATACCCTTGGAATCAGCCTAATTCTCACCGATAAAACGTTCCCCGTTGAGGAATAAGAAAAACTCGATCCTCGATTTGTATTTATTCTCTACGAAATTCTTTCGCGTCAATGGAAAGAGTAGCCCGTGGGAGTTCGAAAAAACATGGATTATCTTTGCGCCTCGGTGAACATTGTAAACGTTCCCTGGCCGCATGTATTTCCAACGGGGACTATTTCCGTTGGTTCTATTTCTATGAAACAAGGGATGGACGGGCTGTTTCGATGATCGGCTGATTCGATTTGCCGCGCGGGAAGCTGCTACGGGAATTTCCAAAAACTCGGCTGAAACAGCGACACGGTAACATTACCTCGGTTATATTACGCTCACCGAGTGAACCGAGTCACCTATACAGGCTCGCATAGTATCGCTTCGGCCCCTCGGTTCTCGTCCCCCTCGCGTCCCGCGCTAAAAACACGCCCCCCACCAACGTGGAAACTTTTACCCCTTCCCCTTTCTCCGCTGCCCCGCAGCTGACAACAGGGCAGCCTATCAACGGTGGTGCTATTCATGCCGCGCATCTCGGCTCACGCAGTTGCTGCGTTGCCACGTTTACTCTCCAGCCAAGAACTTTCTTGTCCAGCTCCCCTTTCGATCTGAACCACACGAATTTTCTTCTCAATCCAACATTGTTCAGCTCTGCGATCATAAACCATCATCATCTCCTTCGTTCCTTCCCAATGAAATAATTTTTCTGAACAACGCAGCTGTACATACTCGACAGCGGCTACGTTTCAATTTCTAGGAAACGTTGATCTTGCGAGCTACTTTAGTTAAAAGAATTTAAGGTTGTTTTGAATATGTTGGAGCACTCGATAATGTGTTTAGATTGCCAAATTTGGTCAGGAGAATTCGCGCCTAGGTGTCGGTTGGTTTGTACGAAAGTATGCTGCTATGCGAAGCGGAAAGCAAACAGTGTGTTTTGCCAGTCGCCAATAGTTATCTCCGTCTCCCCGCGAGCAAAACACACGGGGCACGTGTTTGAACTTGTTCAGGTCGAAGACGCGGCAACGCTGCGGCGCCCGTTCAAAATAGCACTCCCAGCTGGCGGCTTTCGCCTTAACGCCCGATAGGCTACGGGGCTGTTCGAACGGGATCGCTCGATTTGTTTTGCGAACCCGAACGATCCCCGAGGAGGCGACGCCGATTAGATTCGATCGGCGAAAATCGCTGGGCGAGTCGCGCGACAACGGTTTTCGCGACTTTAGACCGATTCCAGGGTACGGTCGATATTATGTGTCATCGATTGCATCATCCACGGAAAAAGATGGCCGGTCGGCGCACACGGGGAACAGTTACGCGACACCGCGTGAGTCAACCGCGAGACTATTTCTGCGCCGCGGAAACTTTCTTCCCGCAAATAGAAAAATCACGAGAGAACGAATTTCAGGTGTAGACTTTCTTTGCGACTTCTCGCGAGAGAATGTGAAGAGGTATTTAAAAAGCTGTCGCAAAGTTCCGTTCCTTTTGGAGCGGTGGCTCGCACGCCATCTGGTATATGGCTCAAGAGGTCTTCCAATTGATCCTAGTGGGTAACAAATTGATTCTAGGCTTCAAATGTAATTCTACGATAAACATAAGAAATTTTAATGTTGCGGGAAGACTCTTTCAGCTAGGGTTCCGTTGTCCGTGATGCTTCTAAGAATGTGCGATTTAGGAGGGACTTTGTGAATCAGTGAATTCTTTTAGCGCTCTTTACGACCGCACGAGGCCCTCGAGATAGAGCAGGCCGCAGGAATTCGGCGCGTCGGGTTCCCATGAGTCAGGTTTACAACGTCATGCTTCTCTGGAAGTCAGGTCCGTGCAGGTTCAGCCTTGCCTGGACAAGCGTACTATGATTCAAGTGACCGGTGTTACTAAGTGGGGCCCCTGAGCGACTGTAACCCACTACACCGAACAGCTACGTGTACTAAAATATTCGCAGCGGCTCGTTGTTTATGCCTATTCTCTCGTACATATTAGAACTTTTAAATAGAGCATATCTAATCGACGACGGACTTGAAATTCAGATGCTTTAAATTTTAAATTGAGAGTTACAGTTGACGAGCTCTAAATTGCGAAAGTAACCTTCTCGATTTGCGCATCGAGTTATTATCAACTGTATCTTCAACTAGACAATAAATGTTTATGTAATCACTGGACAACGGATCTTTATGCGAAATTATATTTTTATACATCAGTTGCTTTTTTAGAAGCTAAGTAACGAATTTATTTTTAACATTAATCATTTGAATACGGTCCAAATAGTATATCGCCATTGTTAAACTATTTTAATCTTTTAATATTTTCAATTACATCTACTAGGTTTTTTCATAAATGTATAAAATCTTTTTATCTAGTCAGCTACAATTTGTATACTGCTGTTTTATATAGATGGCGACTGCTAACCCACGGCACCGACGATATACTGTTAAAGACTGCCAACGCCCGTGCTATTCCGCGGGCACGCTAAGTGGGCATAATGGGCGTGGTGGTAACGGTGGAAGTTACAGTGACCTGAAAGACCACATCGCTAAAAAGTTCCACCACTTATTATTTTCTTATTTCCCTTCTATATTTATGATTTGAATTATTATCCCGAGAAATTGTTCTAGTTTCATTCCGAATGAATAGCAAGTAAACAATTCAACTTGAATAGAGAATTAAAATGAACGCGTACCAAAATTCAATAAACTTTATTTCTATACCACGAAACGAATTTAGACAGTTTTGATCGTCACGACACACGAGCAAATTATCGCGAGTATGCATTACGATTCGAAATTACATAGATATCAATGAAAATTAAATAAGATCACACTCTACCTCCGGGAAAGCAGAAATTGTTGACACTTTCTTGTGTAATTCTGTCGATTTTAGCGAGGAAATGCGAAAAATCTATGCGAGACGATGCTAAGCGGTCAGCAGCGGCAAATGGCGGTTCAAACTGCTTGTTTGAAAGTTTGCAATAACCGTACTCTCGTGGCGCCATCTAGGACGCCGCTCGGTAAGCGGCACTGCTGGTTAAGCGGCGTCCAACGGTTATTACATTCAAACATGGCAGGTATTATTACTCGGCAAAAAGATATGAAATTGACCACCTCTAAAAGGACATTAGATTTAATTCACTGACCTCCCAGTTTCGAAACTGGGATTTTTGGCATAAGAAAGAGACCAAAACTTCTGGTTTCGCGAAATGTACAGCGGAAACAAATAACTTGTATGGACATGAACATTGAAATAAATACTCTTGATTTAATTTTGTTTGATAGCATTTGGCTGATGCCGTAAGGATAGGGGTAAAATACAGGTTATCAATAGAAAACATAGAAAATCAATCAATATTAAGTATAAATAAATAATTCAGTTGAAATATATAGTAAAAATTATTTTCACCGGAAAATTGAAAAACTAGAAGTCTACAGCACGACACGACTTCAAATGCAAGTGACCGTTACGAAACACGAAAAACTCCGAATTAATAAGAAAAACTTGCTTCAAGTTGAATATTTATTAATTATTGACTAATTCGTTCGAAAACTTACGGTGACACGTCCGCCGCTGCTGACGAATGTTCGCAATGACCATTGGCGTCTGGACATATTGCTTGTCGGAAAGATAGGCGTAGCATCGATGTTTTCAATCGATGGATTTTTTGCTCACGGAATCTGTAACAGAAAGAAATAATACACGCAAACAGTCAGAAATAATAGAATAACAAATAAACAATTCAATTTGAATCGAGAATCAAAATGAATGCGTACCAAAATTCAATAAACTTTCTACGCGTGACGATTCCAAGCGATCAGTGGCGGCAAATGGCGGTTCAAACTGCGTGTTTGAAAGTTTGCAACAACCGTCCTCTCGTGGCGCCACCTAGCGACGCCGCTTAGTCAGTGGCGCGCAACGGTTATTTCATTCAAACTTGGCAGGTATTCTTGTTCGGCAAAAAGATTTGAAATTGACCAACGCTAAGAAGGCATAACATTTAAATCACTGATCTCCTAGTTTCGAAAGTTGGATTTTTCGCATAAAAAAAGAGACCAGTTCGGACCGTCGGAGAATGTAACATTTCATGCCTTCATTCGCCTTCTTACAGTTCTTACCAGCGAGATCTCCTCAGTGGTCTTCTGTATCGACGAAATGCCGTCGGCGGCCTTGTGTTTCTCATTCCAGCTAGAATACATTCTAGAGGGCATAAGAGAACGCCGAAATATTCGAATGAGACGAACTCCTGTAAGGTCGGTGCCACGGTGTATAATGCACCGTGATATTTTCTACGGGATTGTATAAAGGAGAAACGACAGAAACCGTACCACTACAATTTCAATACACTTTATTATCTGTATCATATTTAAATGTAAATAATTCTGCTCGAAAGACTAATTAAAAGGGGTCAGGTTTCATTTGCTACACAAGTGAATCCTCTAGCTTAATCGTCGACAATTCTTATATCTTCGAACTCGAATACAATCCGCGAGCTATCTAAGTTATGAAAAATTTCACTTCCTATGGAGAACTAAGGCACTGTGAGGATATAATTAGTCTAAAATTCGACTTAAATTAGCGCCATGCAATATACTCGCTTCTACATAGATTGATCGCGAGAATTTGATGTTGAAATTTCGTGACGGTAAATAAATAAATAAATAAATCGCACAATCCTCTCTATTCTATTCCCGACAAAATATGAACAGATAATTCGTATATCTATACAAAATAAAAAGTGATTGACGTAAAATTTTTCTTTCGGTTTCTCTCAGGGGAGCTCGACAAAAGGAGTAGAGATCTAGATTAAAACAAAAAAAGAAATGTTATCGTCGATCAGATTAATCGTAGGCTTTATTCACGTAACCCCTTTCAAGCAATAAATATTCAAATCAAACAGATTCGTTTCTTTTTTTCCGTGATAAGGTCTCTTGAAATGAAGATGTTCCTCATCGATCGATAAACATCGAAATTACATTTCACCGACGGCGAACTAATTACAATAATTTACTCGCTGCACATATGTATATAATGTGGATCCCCGAACATTTTTTTGCAATTCCAAAAGAACGACATTTAAGTTGTAGCCATAGCCAATGATCGCTTCGTATTCATTCTACCGGGCAACGGTTTTCTTTACTGTGCTTGTCAACCCTTCACCTTTTTACCTTCTGTCCCGCATCAGGCAAACGACTCGCATGATTCAACAACAGCCATGTGCCTCCCTTTGCACTCTGTGTGATGCTTACCAGGCTGGCGAACAACTTTCTTTAAGCACGTTTAACAACGAATCGACATTACAATGTTACTGTTTAGATCCCGTGTTAGGTACAACTACATTGGATCAAGTGCAATGGACCAACACAGAGACCGTCGTGCTCGACTTCGGAATATAGATAAATAGGTTTAATATTGATCCTGATCGAAAGTAAAGCTGCAAAGGGTCGACAGATTTTTTAAAAAGCATTCGCGCCCAGTTCTCTACGATTTTCCACGACGCCTGGAAAACGTATACTTTCTTTCTCTCGCTCTCTCATAAATCCGCTATCATTTAACACTATTTAATTAAGTACAAAACACGTTCCATTAGTACTTTTGCGTGTTCTACGGATCCTGTAGCATCGAAGCATACGGACAATACGCTAACAAATTTCTATATATATAATACAGGAAACTGGCGACTGCTTTAGTACACAATGCGTTAAACATGTTTGTTCCAGCGTGTATCGTGTTTGTTTTGTTTTCCTCTCGTATATCAACTATATTCTTAGTCGTACAAAGAATGCATATGTCTGGTATTTCAAATAAGTAAGTCGGATGTTTCTTTTATTTTTTTCTTAAGCACCTTTCGGAGAGTTTCTCTTCATTTTTTGAACTTAGTTATTTGAAATTAGCCTTAAAGCGTTCTGTGTGATTGTTATGTATATGCGAGTGTGTGTGTGTGTCTCTTAACAATGATAAACTTAACAAACGACTCGATTACTAATATTTACAGTTATCAATGCGGTATGAGTGATATAGGGTTCAGAATATATGGAACTACAGCCATTTAATGATTAGAGCAAGTGGAAACGTTGATCGGCAACAGTTCAATTACTGTTGCAATGTTCCATATTCTCTCTCTGTTTGTGTTTCTTTTCTTTCTATGTGTACGCGCGCGCGCGTGTGTGTATGTTTACGGTCTGTCTCCCTGTTTCGTCTGTATGTGCATAAAAGCATAAGTTCCATACGTTAAAACCATAGTCGGCGTGATCAGTTCAGGGATTAAAAATTCAACCCTCTTGCTACGGTCACTCGTTATGGCGAAACTCAAGAAATAAAACCATTGTCTCACTAGCCGTTCGATAAGAATTTCTCTAGAACCTATATATGTTTATGTATAAAGTAGTATCGCTAGTCTCTGTCGTCACTCGAAGTCACATATCTCTATTAAAAATAGTAGCCTTTCTTTTCTTTCGTTTTTTTCTTCTTTTTTCTGTTATCCCTTTGTTAGATGTCCCCGGTGGTTGGTCTCTCGTAGCAACAGGGCTGTCCTAGAAAAACACGTTTTCCTCACGCTGACAATAAATTCGTGTGTTTCCTGAAAGAACGGTGTCTCTCCCTCTCCCTCTCTCTCTCTCTATGTTTCTTCGTGATCTAACTTTTTCCACGTTCCGAGTACGATATTGCAAAGCTATCTCTTTTCTGCGCGTGTACCCTGCACCCAAACATCGTCAATTACAACTCCGAGGAAGAAGTGAAAGTAGCAAAAGCTGTGTGAAAAGTAGGTGCGGCGTAGAGAGGGTGGTGTGCTTGCGAATTCCTCGATCTCCCAGAGTTGTCCCCGTGTTGTTCCCCATGGTTCGTTCGAACCGATCCGAAGAGCTTTTGATACTTCCCATTCTCTGAACGCCGGTTAAGAGAACGGTAGCCTCAGAACTCGCGCGTCGCACGCGTCGCCTAATCGGTGACGGAGATCTGAGCAAATCCTATCAACGCCTTGTCGTCGGGCACCTCGTTGGCCGCGTAACCAGAGTTCTGCAAAGGAAGAGAGTATAACACCAACTGTTGCATAAGCGTCCCTGGTTCGTGACAAGCGATACTAACCAGCGGAAACGTAACTGTCCGCAGCTGGCCGGCGCTGTCTATCAGTTTCTGCAAGTTAGCTGCTATGACGACAATGTCCTTGCCGTCTACCAAGCCTGCCCCGACCAGTTCCGCCGCGATCCCTTCGGCTGAATCCACGCCAACAGCGAATTCGAATCTAATATCGTTGAGTTCCCGTTTCTGGTTCCTGAAAGTAAGCGAGTCTGCTAGAATCGTGTCACGGTCGACGGTTACGGGATGAATAGGACTTAGGGGATGCGTACTCAGGCTTGTCTTCCATAGTGAAGTAGGTCTCGGGTCGTCTGGAACGCAAGGGTCATGGTACAACAGGAAAACAAGGATTTTAACGCTAGGCTTACAGGTCTTTTAATATATTTTCATAAAAATCTATTGACCCTCGCATATGTCCCAGATCTGATAGTTAACGAGATATATATCAGATTCAGGATATATGGAGGATCGATGCTCCATAAGCTTAGCGCTAACTATCGCAACACCACATACCGTAATCTTAGCACCAAGTTTATGGGAACGTTCTGCTCAGTGTGTTGCACGACCAGCTGGCTGGGTGCCAGTTTCACTATTCCATAGTCCTCCTCGTCCGGCTCTTCCTCGCTGCTAGGATTGTCTATGGTGTTCACGGGTAACGCCTCTTTGCCTTCGTCACCACTCGACGCACCACTCTCTTCCTCTTCGGAGGACCACACCCACTCTCCTGTGACCGTTCTGTGCAGACGACCGGAAGTGCCAGGCTGCCTTTTCGACGCTTTCTGCACACGAGTCTCCAAACTTGGACCAATCGCTACCAGGGTCTGTTGCAAATATTTCTTATCCTTCGCTTTCTTGAAGAATGGATGCTTGAGCAGCTCCGTTGCCGTTGGTCTCTTGGTCGGGTCCTTCTGCAGGCAATCCACGATCATCTTCCGGAATGTCTTGCCGTAGGCTTTGTACTGATCCTTGTCGTCCGCCGCGGTGTCCAAGGTTGGTGGATCGTTCTGCAGCGTCAACATCAGCACCTTCATCGGTGGGTATTTGTGATACGGAGCTGTGCCGCTTGCCATCTCGATGGCCGTGATCCCGAGCGACCAGATGTCTGCTTTGAAATCATACCCATGGTCCTAAAAAGTTATGTGCATATCATAATTGATTTTACCAGGGACTGGCTGGGACTGGAACGGCAATACCTCTGATTAGAACGTGCGTCTTTTACTCGAGCATGCGTCACCTAAGCCGACCGACTGTCATAGAAAGTCTGCTCTATATAGCAAAGTGTCGCGCAAAACATAATGTAATTGAACCTCTATTTGTCGTTGCATGCTGGACAAAAAAGCAGGGCTTGAAACGGTTTTAAAAATACAGGTTTCCCTCTAGAAATTAACTCTTTACACGCAAGAAAATTTACCCGGATTAAATTCATCCTGGTTCAATTGCTTTAAGAATCGAAACCGATATTGTAACAGTCTTCAAGCCCTGACGTGGATACAATTCAATATTTATTACCACTGATAAGAGGGTCCCGTATGTACGTAATATATGTATGTATTTATGTACGTGTGTGCGTTTGAAAAGAAAAGTAAACCAGCAGCAAAAGAAATCGGTGAAGCCTCTATCTCCTAACGAATCATTTAAAGAGCCTAGTAAATGCAAGACCAAATATAGACACAAAAACGCAAGCTAAGAAGTTGTAATGTTACTTTCCTCTCTCACCTGCTCCATGACCTCTGGTGCCATCCAGCACGGTGTCCCTACAAACGTATGTCTGACTTTCTGTCTACTCAGATCACGACCTGTCGCAAGCCAAGCACTGACCCCAAAGTCAGCTATCTGTACCGTGCCATCTTCTCCTAGTAGGATATTACCGGCTTTTATGTCCCTAATATTATTCTGTTGTTAAAATTTGTCTATGCATAACAAGAGAATTTGAATTCATTTTTCCCGATAGCGTACAAGCATCCCGGTACTCTTTTCGATGTACGATCGACAATTACAAAAGATCAAAGAGTACAGGAGAATAGAAATTCGCCAGCGGTACCTGTGTATCTGTCCGTTACTGTGAAAATATTCCAGGCCTTTGAGCACCTCTCGTAATACCGTCGCTATCGTGGCTTCATCGAATACCCCGTGCTTGCAGTTCGTGGTTCTCGTTTTGTGCTTGATTATGTCCAACAGGGATCCTCCCTCTAACAACCTGAGTACCAGCCATAACTCCTCCTTCACCACGAATGATGTGTAATACGTGACCACGTTCTCGTGGTTGCAGGACGACATTGCCTGTATTTCTTTCTGTTAACAAACAAACAGCCTTTCAAAAATTCTGTCCCACTCCATAATTGCAAATGATCACTAGACATTTTATGCATTTACGAGAACCTGTAATTTGAAAAAGTATAAACATTATTTATTATTTACATTATTAAATATGTTGTTATCTAATCGACTATATCAATTTCATATTTACGTTTCGTTTTCGACTTAAAATATCACCGAATTCAAAGGATTAAGCAAGAAAAAACCTGTTTCATAAATGGTACCCACGATTAGATCGTACATAGTGACCCTGGTTCGAGTCTTGTAGAAAATTCAAGTTTTTCCCCGGATTTTTTTGATTGTTCGGGTGTCCCGATAAATTTTCTATAAATATCGATACCAATATTATTCTAATTATGGCAACTATTGGCGCGTTATCTTATCGAACAATGCCGGCCCGTTATCGCGGGGCGACCGAGGAGTTTAATTCTCGGTATTCCGCGACTGATAATTTTGATAATCACTCGTCGATGCGTTATCAACCGAGAAATTTTTGCGAACCATTTCGTATCCCTCGACGAAAATAAAACCGCGTCCGATACTAACCAGCAACTCGTCCATGCTCGTGTTCCATTTCTCCAGATTTATTCTTTTGATTGCACATTTTTCCTGTCGAGGAATGCAGAACGCTGCATGCACCACTGCCGTTGCTCCGACACCTGCAACACATTCCCCCGAATCAAAATAAACTCGCAGAAACGTTGAAAAAATACGCGTATGGCACGAACATTTCCCGTTAATTCGTACTAATCTTCTAGTACATTATGACGTCATAATACGTCACAATTTACGTCACGAAGTCTCCGTATGACGCTCACAATAAATCATACCGACGCGTACCACCAGATTAGTCGCATGATTTTTCAAAACGATTTTAATCAAACAAATTGCTAGTTCCCGGTATTCAAACTGCATCGAGGTATGAAACACCTTCTGGAATCGCAAAATTCACCGTATTCCCGAAACTTTTCTCTCAGAAAACATACAAATTCTCTCTGAAAGTCGATCTCTTCAAACATACCTCGGCTATATTTCTCCGTTCAATTTCAAGAGTTAATTATAGAAATTCGACTGAAACAAAACCGGAAAATATATCCGTTATCATTCGCGAAAAATCGTCTTCGATAACCGAACCGGACCCGATTACACACAATACAACACCCTTGCAATTTTGATGCAGGTAAGAAGTCAGCCCGTGGGACCTAACGAAAAACGGTACTCTCCATTAGCATTTCGGAGGAGTTCGTGTCAGTGACCGGTTTGGAAGGTGAGGACGGTGATTCCGGTAAATGTAAGTACTAAATACAGGTAGGGTAGTAAATAATCGGTGTCGGTTCTGCGTCAGGTCAAGCCTTATTGTAATTTGGGGAAATCCCTTATGGCCAACCTATCGTTGAAGATAAGGATGGCCAATATCTACCTCGCACGGACTAAACCCAAATAGCCGTCCCTGCAGGTACCCAAAAGTCAGGTTAACCCTGCCGTCCTCCACAGTATTTACAGTTTTGTAACCCTTCGAGTGACAGCGATGAATGAAAGCGTGATAGTTTCTAAACATTATCGGCTACATATTTAAAAGCATAAGTTGGGTCTCGGATCACATAGACAGCCAGTAAGACAGCAGGGTTAACTAAATAGGTTAGGACGTGTCGCGCACCGGTATATACGACGGCTGGTGCGAGGGAGACGGTGAACGGAGAGCGGGTAGCATGAGAGAGAGACGGGTTGACATAAACGCGAGTAGCATGAGCATAGATTTAAATTTTGCTAGCGATCGGTGGTCGCGACGGTCGTCTACGCTCGATCTGTTCATTTTATGTAACGTTCGTCGAGAGACGTTGTTAGGCCGAGTAACGTCAGGGGGGCAGCTCGTCGTCGGGTTACCCCGGTTGATAGCGGGTTGGGATCCGATGGTGGAGGGTAAATCGTAGCTCAGGGGCGACGTTGAAAAAGGTAGTTGGCAGCGTCGGGTACCGTAGAAAACGATCGTCGACGTTACTCACCAATAACCTCTTTGAGCTCGTAGTCGTCCTTGGTATTCGGCCAGCCCTGCACGACCGTGGTGGAGCTCGAGGACGCCATTTTGTTCGCCAGTGCCGTGCCAAGGCGCGCGTGCTTGCTGGCACCCCGGGCGCCCCGCGCGAGCTGTAACACGCCGCTCCTCGAACGGCCACTGTTATTCGGCGTTTTCGGCTCACGTGGACCGTTCGTGTTTGCGCCTGCGCGGTCGTAGCTATTCGACGTTGTCGTTACCACTGTCGCTGAGGTGCTGGTGGGGGTTGAAGTAACGGTGCGGGTGGGGGCTGCGCTCGTGTCCGAACTCGTGGCGGCGCCCTTTGGCGGCGGCGTCGCGGCGCGGAACGAACGCTGACGGAAAATACCGGGCGAACACGAGGGCAACACGTCCGGCGAGATTTTCCTGCAACATTTTTCTTTTCAGAATTTCTCCTTACTACACTATTGGATCTTTCAAATAAACATTCTCTGCATCCAGGAAATAGAAACTACATTGTTGTGTTGTTAACAGAGAAGAAATATTGACATAGTGAATTTTCGAAATTATTCAAGAATAATGAATTTCGTCACCGTTTCTGGAAATTTATAAAGATCTGCAGTCTACTTATTATTCTGGGTTGTGTATGTATATACCTGGTACATACTCTCCGAGTTTCGTTCGAGGGAAATAATGCACCGAGACCCACCGAAATGCTACGCTACTGCGCTGGCAAGAGGGTTGAAGTGTGACGGGGCAATTCGTGCAACATTGCAGTGGATTGAGTGGGAGTGGAAAACTATGGCGAGTTTGTATATTGGATTAGAGGTGGAAAATATAGTAATATGTCGGTTAGCTTGGCGGTGCCGTGAAGAGGAGCTTAGAGAGTTGTTTCTCGAAAATAGTCCTCTTAAAATAGTGCCTGTCGAGCAGTCTCTCGAAGATGGTCCCCATGACAGTCTTCCTAACATGGTCTCCTTAAAATAGTCTCTCCAGATGCTCTACGCTATGTGGTCTCCATAAAACTAGTTTTCCCGAAACGACTCTTGGAAGTTGTACAAAATGATTCATAAAATTTTTACACCATGTCTTGCAATCGGTTGTCCCCTCCGAGGGGCACTGCTACAAAATTGCTGTACCGTTATGCAAAATATTATTTACATTGTTAAACATATCGGTAACTGATCAATTCAAAATCATAGGATATGATTTTAAATTATGATTAAAAATGCAGATAAAAATTTTTGATTAAAAATGCAGATATTTTAGATCGGAAGAAATGTTTTAATCTTTAAAATAGCTGCGAGTGCGAAACAGTTAAAGAAGTTCTAGAAAAGGATTGTCAAAAAGTTTGCACCATGTTATGTCAAAACTGTATTTTGAAGTATCGCGTTCTTGGGATACTAAGCGCAAGTATGTGCAGATAAGGAAAGCGTATTTCCCGAAGATTGTGCCGGCTCGACTCAGTAAATAGGGCGCGCAACACGGCCATATTGCATTAAGGAGACCACAGCGATGTGTTTATTAAGTCTCCATTAGATGTAATCTTGTCAAAATAAATGCGTGGACAAAGCGTCGTCGCAACCCACGCGAACCAACCCAATCCGATTCATTAAACAGCCGGTTCGGTCTCTTTCTTCGAGAAAGGAACGTAGAGCCAACACGTAATAACTTTTAAACCCGAGCGATCTCTTTAATTGCTCGGTATTCTTTGTCCCTTCTACTCGAGACTGCCAGACGACGCACTTCTCGATAACAACGACCGCGTTTCGGCTTTCATAACTTTCGACCGAGCCGCTGTATGTATTTCTGTGTATGATAAAAATCAATACCGGTGTAATTAAAAACAGTGAAAATATTAGAGGAATTTAAAAATACTTTTTTATTATTTTACCCATTTTAAATGTCTTCAAGTAAAAAATTTGTATGAAATAATTAATTAAGACATATGTATTTTTGTTTATGATAAAAATGTACACCGGTGCAATTAAAAATGATAAAAACATTAGATGAATTTAAAAATATTTTTCTATTATTTTACCCATTTTAAATGTCTTCAAGTAAAGAATTTGTATGAAATAATTAATCAAGACTCTAAAACTAAAAAATGGGAGCCGCTATATGTATTTCTGTTTATGATAAAAATTTATACCGGTGCAATTAAGAATGGTAAAAACATCAGAGGAAATTAAAAATATTTTTCTATTATTTTGGCCATTATAAATGTCTTCAGGTAGAAAATTTGTTTGAAATAACCGATAAAGACTCTAGAATTAAAAATGAGAGTCTCTGGCGTGTAGAAACGGCGAGAAACTAAACTGTTCCGAAAAAAAATTCGTCCTTGAGTCGATTAAAAGTCTGCATCGAGCGTGGCCGCGTGTGCGCGGAAAACCGCGTTGTATTTCGAATTGTGCAGTCGGAAATATTAACGAACGTCCGCGGAGGGGTTCACCCGGGTGGGTTCACGGAATATCACGGTTGGTTTACTCACGTATCACGCGTGTGTGCGTCCAGTAGCCAGGGATTACGATTTATCCGGCGTTAAGCACTGCAGTGTGGCGTGTTCCGCTATAATAATTTTTACTTCTTTTCGGAGAGAGAGAGAGCGAAACAGAAAGAGATGGAGAAAAAGAGAAAGAGAGAGAGAGATAGGAGAGCACATTCGCGCGATACGTGACCGCGATATTATAAGGCTAATCCTGGCCCGTCCGTCAAAGCGGAATCCCACCATAAACTTGGTCGACAGCACACGCTTGCCACGATTAGCAATTGAAGAGAGCTCCGCTCCCAACGTCGTCGTCGGTCTCTCGAATATATCGAGAAGAGACTCGCTTATTCGGCGGTTGCGAGGGGAAGGGAACGACGAAAGAGCGAGAAAGCTGGAGAAATGGGCGGGTTGCGGCGCGCAGGGGCTCGGTACCTTGCCAATTAAAACGCCGCACAGTGGGGCATTTGTCCAATTTCAGGGAAAATTAAATTTTTTTAATTTTACATAAATTGTAAAATTTTTATGGCTTCAGTTAGTTGAATGTCTGAGGAACAATCTCCCATCATTCGTTTCCCATTCATGTATCCATTAAACACTGTTTGTCGGAAGTTTAAGTAAATAATAATAATAAACATACGATATACACTAAAATAAGAAAACAGTACACTCGTAAAAGTTACAGCAGTTTCAATATTCAGCAAATTTTGAATTGGCTGTGGCCGCTGAAATCGGGCGAATACCCCACTGTGCGTCGCTCGCAGGGGCAGAGATAGAAATTATGCGGGAAATGCCGAGTTCGATGGAAATATTGAAATATTTCGAATATTCTCTTTTACCTACTTAAAACCCTTTGCACTCGAAGATATTTTAACTGGAAAATTAAACATTTCTTCCAATTTTATTCGCAGGTACAGTAGACGGAAGGGAAACGGAGAAAGAGCCAGAACACTGAAGAAATGGACGGATTGCAGCGCGCAGGGACAGAGAGAAAATTTTTGTATGAGTTGAAATTTTTCGTATTTTATCTTTTAGAATATTTCCATTTTCCCGATGATTTCTTTCAATTTTTTTTTTCATGAAGATCTAATTAACAATTATTTATTACAGACGAAAGGGTGGAAATCCACGAAGAACAGGCCATGGTGGACAGCTGGGAAAAAGGAGGGGGAAGAACCCCAGTTGAGCCACTCGACCGGTCGCGATTAGAGAATTCAATTAAACGGGTACAGTGATTAAAATAGACGCGATTGTTGCGTTATCAATACCGATGTTTGCCGAAGGATTTTTGGGGTTGAAACGATACCGTTTCCGATCCTGCTGCAACCCCGTATAAAACCGACTAGATCACAGCTGATCTGTTAGTCGTCGACCGAGACTGTCAACCGAAACACCGGAACCGGAAAGCGGAACCATGTACAGAGTCATTTGCATTATCATGGTAAGACGTTACTAATTTAAAATAAAGGTGTCAATTAATTTTCACGCGACTCAAAGATTGTTTATCAATTTGTTTGTGGTCGATTTGGAAACGTAACGGTGGAAATGGTTCGTTGACCTGGCGAGGCTGGAGTCCTTGGCGAGATTAAGGTGTGGGACACCCCGTATAACGGCAGAGCGGCTTGCCTTTGAGAGATTCAATTATCGTGACGGTACTACTACGTCATTAAGAAAACTCGTGTTGTTTACCGTTCAATTATTGGTACGTCTTCGTGGCCGGCAGCGACACACGGACTGTAATAACTCGTTTAAGAGGATGTTAAACGTGCGCGTTAATTTGCCACGTAAATTGCGCTTAAATTTAGTGTTCCCCCGTCTAATTCCGTCGCGTCACGTACGGCTTTAACGAGCCCGCGAACGATTATCGCGATTAGCGAAACCAACGTAAATATTTTGCCCGTCGACAATTGCTGGTGGTGCCTCCCAGCGAAATATTCTTCGGAACGTGAATACAATAATAATAACACGGCGATCGTGGGCTGATTCAGCACTTGAAACAACAACATCAAATAATATCTTCTTTAATATTGGACTGTACGATTTGGACTTTTTCGAGAAACAATTTGTAGTTTACTACATATTAAGAACAGATATTTTTTAGAATTGCGGAGAGGAAACACTAAAACTTGCAATTTAAACATTTTTACACTTGGGCCTGTATTGATAATTTAAAAAACACGTTTTGCAGATCTGTGTCGATTATATACGCCGTAAAAACATCATCGAAATTTGTACTGGGAATTGTCCTTGATCTTCGCGGTCTGAAAAGCTGCGTAGAGGTTTAAGAGGGCCTCAAACGAGGACAATATAGGTGCTCACCTATTTCTGCCGAGTACCAAAGTCGTCAAGAACCTGTTGTCTTGGAACTTGAGCCGCTCCTCCTCCGTGGATATAGGCGCCGCGGCGCCAAGCGTCCCTGTCTTGCGTTGCCTCATGCTGCCCGCAATTCTGCGCACACAGAAACGCACCCGTGTAAAACCGGTTGCATACGATTCAGGCGCGCCGTACGTTCGCGTCTCACCGCTCCGTTGGAAACGGGAGCGCGGGTAATTACGATTCGTTGCTCGATTGTTAATTAACTACGACAATACCGTGACGGGGGCAAATTGCGTATCGGCAACGCGGAAAAACAAATTACGTTCAACTAGCCCTTGTCCGTCGTGTCTTCGACAAACAAAAAGCAAAAACTTTAAATCTCGAACGACTGCACATTTTCAATTCTCCCAGTGATTATTCTGCGGCAATCAAGAGCTGTCGACTGTTTGAAATCTTTCTTGGAAAGCTTTCTTTCAAATGCAAATATAATATACAGTCTTACCGTGGTATTTTTAATTTGTGAAAAATTGACTCCCACTAACATTCGGACACTCTCAAAGAATGTAATATATTATAATAATTCATAATATTATTACTTCTCGAAAGTGGACATAGAATAGACGAATAATGTTAAAATATTGATTATTATTAATCATATTATAATATAATTTATAATATGATTACTTTTGAAATATTTCGCATATTTGTTTCCACATCGTGGAAGGTCAGATATGAAAAAAAGATATGGCTTCATTTTTTTTTAGAGCGTCCGGATGTTAAATGGAAGTGTTTGGGAGAATTGGAAAATATTCTTGGACAGATTTCCGTGTGTCTCGGTGTATTGTTGTATCACGGTAAAACGCGTTTGCTCGGGCTGTCAAGCGAGCGTATTATTTGCATTGGTCCGCGCGCCGCTGGCTGGCTGAGGTCCCTAGGATGTCAGCATGTGGAATATTTCTAAATTGGCGGTCAGTCGATTGTCACCTAAATACCTAAATGGAATAATTGGAGCTGGATTGGCCTTACCAGCTATTTTTAGCCGGCATCAAGGGGTAGACCCTATCTGGCTATCTAAAAATAATCTGACAGCAAATGGACCGTTGAATGTTTTCAGCCAGTGGCCCTCCTCGGTGCTAAGACAAGTTTTGCATTCAGACCGCAGAAATATTTATTAGAAATACCACTTGGAAACAACCGATAAACTCAATTGCTTTCTTTTTCAAATTGTCACCAAGTGCGAGCCGCGTTGAATGGACGATTTCCAAAAGTGTTGACCGATTCTCGAACATTGTCCTGGACTTTCACGCGATACATTCCGAATCGTGAATGGCAATATCGGGTTTATCAGCGCGTACGTCATTCGCGATTCGCTAACAGGTTTAAATCCATCCTCTTGGAAATGTCTCGCCAGCATGATCTAATTGTCTCTTTAAACACATGGAACTCGTGCGCATTCCACGATCATGTAGCTTCTCGTCTGGAGCACGGAATTCGAGGAAGCTGTTACACGCTCACGGAATCTGCGAAAAATTCTTCTCTCCCGCCCCCGGCTGTTTTAACCGTGGTCGTGGTTCGACATGCAAAATACCTCCCGGAAATATCCTTTGCAATATCACGGACTGTATCGTATAATTAATCGAACTTGTTAACTCGGACGTGGTTTGGAAAATTTGCACGGTGAATTCAACGAAAATTTCTAGAGATACTCTCTAATCAGTATGCACCGGATCTATTATGCAAAATAAAAATTTTCTACGCGAATTGCCAATCGACCACTGCTGCTAATTCTTCATTTAAATTTGTTTCTGTTAATTGTAACAATTGCTACCAGCAGCAACGCACGTCCTAGCTTTGTTTTCCGTCACTCGCATCAGTGCAATTGATTCCAGGAGTGAGGAATAAAAAATTCGAGGGGGACAGACGAGATGAATGTAGGTGGCACGCCACGCACGTCGCCGACTGAAATTAAAGTCTCTGCTATCTGGCCAGCAAATTAAACTTTTAACCCAAATAGGTCGTTCACTGCACGAATAGTTTGCCTCGGAACTGTTACGCTCCGCGGAAACCTCGGAAAGAAAATGTTCAAGAAATAGAACAACCTTGGAGACACTGCATTTCACTCTATTTTTTCGATCAACGATATCTGTAGCCCGAAATAATAATTCTGCTCCGTTAATAACGGATTCACGAGGAACAGAGAAAACGCTTCAACCTGCCAGCACAGATAAATCGAAACTTTCGATGCGCCGTGCCAAGTACACAAACGAGAAACCGTAATGCACACGAACATGGGAATAAAACTGCATTTCAATCGATCCCGGCACTCATAAATGTCAAACGGATTCCAATCTGCATTCTCGATACGCGAATAGCACTTTGTTAACAAAGTAGATCACGAATTTAATTAAAACGCCCCGCCATCTTGTTTGCCCGCAGAAAATCCTCGAGAATCGTCGAAAAAATTATTTCATTTCTCATTTTCATTCGTGAAATTGAAAATTGAATATTTTTCTATCTGACTGATTCGTTTATTTTTTTTATTTTAATTATTTAACGTCTCTCAATTTTTATGCAGGAAGGGGTTTTCGACCTCTAGGTTTTCTCTGTATTGCGATTGCTACAGCGCGTCCTCGTGGTCCGGGATTTCATTAGTTAATTAATAATCTCTAAACTAAGTTTAATAGCCTCTGCGAATCGTTGCATGACTTCCGCCATTCTTCGACCACCGGTTGCACAATTCCCTCACCTCGCGCACGCAGTTACCCTAATTTTACCCCTACGATATACCGACTCGATATTCCTCAGCGTTGAGGAAAATCGAAAGATAAAATTCCCTAAAAAAATACTAGAAATCAAAATTGATCAAAGTTCAAAGATACACTTGTTATTAAAAAAAGAAACAAATATCGTTGATGTAAAGCTTTCACTGCGTTCGCTGTTTCATACTGTTTCCTGACGCCACAGCTTCCCTGTAGGTGACGTAATATGGCGTCATCGGCGATCAGCTGTGCGAGCGGACGTAACTTCGCGGCACCGTTTAACTTTCCTTTTAATCTTTTCGATTTTCTCGTCAACGAAATGTTTCTTTATCCGAATCATTATCGAATAGCGACACGACCGGGCTCTTATTTCACGATTGCGAGAATTGTACGATTTGTCGAAGAATTGTTTGTTATAACTTCGGGACAGTACGTTTTTTGAAAATCCAGGAAACGAGGCATTTAGCACGTCCGGCCGCGAGCGTTCCAAACTGTTATCACGCGTCGTTTGTAATGACTACTGACAGTGACACACTACCCTGGCGACCTGTCTGGCTTTGTTTATTTTTCTTTAATCGACCACCATATTCCGAGCCTCGCGTAACAGGCAACAGGTAATTAAAATTAAAGAAAAAAAAACTACGATACTAATTATTTATCGCGAAACACTTGCTACCCGGTATTACATAATTGTTAAAAATTCTGCAAATACAATTTTCACGTTGGTAACGTAGCAAGTTGTCACCGCTCGGTAACTACTAAATTAATTTACTCGACAATTGCAACGATGTTATCTTTTCGTTTGCATTTCAATTAGCAAAATTGCTCGAAGATATAGTTTTCGGAATCGTGTGGAGACGTTTCAACGTGGTCTCCGCTGCAGTCCGGAGCTGCCGGGTCGAACGTGACCCAGACCCTTAGACCTCGACAATACGGAAAATTACAGAAGTGGCGGTACACACAGAGTGGACACAGCTCTCGACCGATCGACTCGTCAATAAATTTCATTCGGAGAAGACAATAGGCGCGGTACGTGTACCGAGCTGACGTCGTCGGCGCGACGACAGAAAATTTCTCCTTGAACGACTTGATACCGAACGAAGTACCTGTTATCGTGAAGAGACAGGCCACAGGCGCGCTTCAATAAGTCGTGGCTGATGCCAGATAATTGAAACGACTTTGCATTGGGGCAGAGTCAAGTGATATAGGTTACACGTTTCCACCAGGCAAACAAACACAATCCACGTTCGATGTCGAAAACAAACTATGTATACAATATCGGCATCGTTCCCCTCGAGATCGGCTTGGTCAATCTTCCACGAATCGTGCGAATCGGTGATGATCGACGATTTAATTATTCGTTTACGAAAAAAAACATTTTTCGACCGGGGGTCGGTCAAGCTTTTTTTTGCCAGCGGCGCTCCTCATCAATGGAACCTTTGCTCGAGCGGCCGAGGGTCAATTGGTTATTAACTCGGACACAGCCGTAACGGCTATTAAACCGTTTCATTGTCATGAATATTACCGCAAAAAACCACCAGGGAAATCACGCTCCCACGTGACTCATCCGAAATTCAGTAAATCGTTAACGATAAGCTAGCATCCCTTGTGTGTTTAATCGGTAACCCTATCCTCGACTTGCACCTTCAGCCACTTACTCGAAGAAATCTTCTAAAATGTTCAATAATGTAGACCTGCTGAGAGCCACTGTTCCTAACTCGAACACACCATCGACAGTCCCAATGTCAGTTTGTCCACTGATGTCAGAAAATCGAGGATAAACTTGTTCCACCTTGAGAAAATTAAAGGAAGTCTAACAGGAGCTCTCAACTTGGTTCAGGATTCGTTAATGTCATCGGTTTTCTAGCTGTAGAAGATACGAGAAACCATCAGGTCAAGTGAAACTCCAAAAATATTGGAGGAAGACAAGAATATCCTGAGGATCAGTTGAGAACCATTGACTCCCTCGAAATAGTCCAATAAAATCCAGGCCGATACCCGGAAGGGCCCCGGAAAATCCACAGTGACCCCCGGATTGATTGACTGTCATAATCGTAGACAGTGTCCTCCCACAATATCTCACCTTCCTGCTGACCACCCACGATCCCCTTATCTCCCCTTATCAGCCTATCTCACCTGGGGGACGTTGACTTCACGGCTCCATTCGCGTACAGATCGGCTGCCATGTCACTCCCGTCTCCCCTTTCGCATGTCCCTCTCTAGAGGGTGTCTCTCAGCAGCCTTCCCACGACCCTGAAGAGTTCTCCGAAGCTTCCGAACAGCCGAGAACGATTCCTTCTTCTTTCTTCGTTGGCGGGGCCAAGAAAAAAAATTAAACTAGTTCACTGACAAACTTGGTCAACCTTGACTTCATTCCCGGTGGACCCAGTGACCCGGCCCCGTCTGACCTTGGTCGAATCTTTCACCTTGATCCCCGGGGACCGTCATCGCGCATCGCCTAACCCAGACCCCGTTTTTACTCGCGCGGAACCGAAACTATGTCGGACGATCTGGACAAACGGACAACTTCGAACTAGCTCGATGATACCACGGGACCGTCACTGATGCCGGAGACACGCTCGGATCATCCTGAACTCGACGACGACTGAACTATGTCAGACGGAGGCACTGTCAATTGGATAACTACCTACCCGCACACACCGACCTGCCACTGAACGAAATGTGAGCGTTGTTAGCGCTACACGCTGTCCACCTCTACTTCCCCTTCCCTCTCACCTCTCCAAACACTAGACCCCTCCACCTTGCTCCTCCTAGCCCCTTGTAACCCCTACCATTCGTCCCTTGCACGTGTTAATGAGCATTTTCATTTTTATATACTATATTCCGACACAGTAGCGCATCCATAGAGGAGCCAGGGGGCAAGTCCCACCCCCAAGAAAGGGGAAACAAAACACTGGAAAATTAACTAAACCGTGGAATAATTTTGGACATGTTATATTATGTAAAACTAAACATTCTGTGGCCCGGTACAAAAAGCTTCAATGTCGTTACTTATGGAGTTGACAGATATTTTTGCAAAAAAAGGGAAAAGGTCATTTTGTTCAATTCATCCCCCTAAGATTAAATTCTGGGTGCTCCACGTGGGTGCCGAACGTTTAATAATTTATTTAATATGAAATCATTTAATAAGGTAATAATTATTTGTACTCTTTAGGGGTGCCTGCCGTCGCTGGGTTTACCCATCCAGGTCCGCTCGAGGAACCGGAAATACCCTGATCCCATAAATTTCCCTAATCCCTCACAAGCCTCTCTCTTCGAAAATATCTGTTCTACCCCGAATCTCTAGAACTTTGATTTTCGACGAGTGGTTCGATAAGGTCGATAAGATCGTTCGTAATGACATAATGTACCCTCAAGGTGGTACAAAGATTGAGAGATCGAAGTCTGTACGGTTTGAATCGATAAGAAAAAAACGACGACCTCGTAATGCTCGATAAGGAGAATACAAGATTACTATGAAATCGGCGTCGACTCGTATTTTCATTTACCTTCGTCGGATCGATCGTGTTCGTGTTTATTCGCCCCAGCTGCTTTCTGGGTGGCATATTATACTATGTGACACTATGGTCGGCTCGAAGGCGAACCGCGAAACATAGCGATCGGCACGGGGAAGAGTAATTTATATCGTACGACGCGGAGCACGTCAGCGCAATCACGATCGACCTTGCTGACCGGTTCATACTGTTTTTCGCGGGATTAACATCGTCTTCAAAGATTCATCAACACGCTAGCATGATCCGTGACGTCACCCATTGACAACCCGCCAGTCTAATTACACCTAATTCGCTGGAACCAATTGAGTGGTACTGATTTCAGTATGATTTCTTAAAAGAACGCTCTTCTTCAAGCTCGACCGTAATCTCCCATTATACATTGCTGGAACAGTAAAAAGTTATTCGAATCAGCTTGAGAATTTGTAAATGATTCTCCATAATTCTTGTAATTCCTTCAAAATCATTCTACTCTTCATTTGTCGCTAGACAGCAGAAATTTATTTTATTATACCAGTATCTTTAAATTCTTTTAATAAGCTACTGTTTTGATTTATACCTCTTCATCTTTATTTATACCTCTTCGTCACCCAGTGGGCAAAATTGATTAAAATCGTCCCAGTGATGTTCGCCATTTTTTTGGAAATAGTTGGGTTTTGGGTGGTTATTTCAGTCGAACGCGTTCCAGTTGACATCGGGGTACTCTAATCAGATTTTCTGGCGTTGCGTCATCTGTTAAAATTCAAGCTTTGACAGAGGTCTCAGTCAGTGTAGGAGACCTATCAAACTTGATAAAGCATAAATCGTGTGCGGAGGGTTCTGCTAAGTGGGAATGGAAGTGGAGTGAATCGGTCGTTTAATAATGTAACTGACAAAACGGTAGAACGATCGTCGATCATTGATGACTACGCTTGAACTCTCTGACGCTTCAATGCTCCTTACTGTGGAACACAAATTCATCATCCGACTGGATTCTGTTCAGACAGATGCTGTGACTAATGCTCTCTTCGGTTGGATACATTGCTTTCATTCTAATAATATAGATTTCGTCATAGGTGAACAATCACATGCTCGAAAATCCGCTGAGAGTCAGATCTAAAACCCTATAAAGTTACTACATACTTTATACAACTGGTTAACAATTATTTCAAATTACATTCTGGCTTTTCAAATTACAGTTCGGAAGCTTGGCATATTTGGGGGAGACCAGTCGCCAGTTCTGCAATCGATGCAACAGCACCTACATGATATCGAAGAGGTCTCCGAGGAATTCCGAGAGCCTCTACCATCCTCGTCATCCTCTATCTCCTCTGTACGATTCGACCTATCTACCAGAAGAAGATCACTCCGAGGACCAGATGCTCAGACAGATTGGCCAACAACCATTGGACAGAGGCAAAAAGAATTTACTACCAGT
This sequence comes from Lasioglossum vierecki, assembly GCA_028455595.1. Taxonomy (NCBI): domain Eukaryota; kingdom Metazoa; phylum Arthropoda; class Insecta; order Hymenoptera; family Halictidae; genus Lasioglossum; species Lasioglossum vierecki. The sequence goes on along the minus strand of CM052344.1, from coordinate 4,051,678 downwards.
TAGTACTGTACTCGAATATTTGCAATAAACGTATACCCCGAACCCGATCTTTTATCTTTCACTTCTGCTTCGCAGGAGTACCGTGATCTCTGCGAGATTTACACTAAGAAGGTGCAGCTGGACGACTCTGAATACGAGTATCAGCCGACGCAGTACTACGAGGTTTATTGCAAGAATTACCCTTCGAACGGCAACGACCGAGACACTGTGAAATCGAAGCAGGTAGACCAAAAGTCAAGGCCAGCGTCGTCCTAATCCGCTAGCACAATGAGCAACAATAAATCTTTCTAGGAGTGCGTCAATCCGGGGTTTCACTGCGTGCAGAGAAGCAAGACTTTGTTCTTGGTAAGGCGAAGATGGGACAGCGAGTGTTGGGAGCCTTATGCCAGGGAAGTCGCCAGTGGCTGCGATTGTATGTGGCCGGTCTCGGCCCTCGGAGACATAGCTATTCACTATTAACAAGCAGTACTACCGAACCATAAATGAGACTGTTCTTTCGGAGTAATAACAGGATTGAATTGTTTCAGATTTCATAGGATATTTATGGTAACAAGTACTCAAATAAAGAAGTACACGAAAGACCTATTTCGTCGGCTGTTTATTTCAAAATATCTTCTCATATAAAACGTTGTATATTATTTCATCCCCTGTTCGTGTTCCAAGCATTCGCTTTGTGCTTTGGTAGAAAGTGGAATCCCTCGGGTACTTTACCTAATAACATCTCTCTGGAAGATGCAACGTTGAGGAACGGGCTATAAAGAATCTGCGAATAAAAGTAAAGAGTATGCTTACGATATTTTAATCCAGTCTGCACAATTGGAGCTAGCCATCAAGGTCTCCATATCGTCGCGACCTCGATAGAACGGAGGTCTCTCGTTTATCCTTTGCGGTGGCCTCTCCAGGATGCCAACGGGAATGTACCTAATAGAAATGAATATTAGCTTACCCGTCTAACGTAATATATCGTAATATAATTACCTGTGCAAAAAGGATATCCATTCCAACATGAACCTCCTCGTCGTCTCCACCCCTCTAGTGTCCGAACCCCAATGTTCCAAGCCATAATTGGCATACTTCTTCAAAATATCGAACCTTTCCGAACTAGAAATGTCTATCAGCTTCTTCTCCTTGATCTCGGTAAATATCCACGGCTTTATCAGCGCGCCACGACCTACGGTGATACCCTGTACATTCGTATACGTGTCCTGAACCCTCTGGTAGTCATCATAGGACAAAATATCGCCGTTCCCAAACACCGGCACAGGATGCGCTGCCTGAGCACACCTGTCTATGTACTCCCAATCAGCCAGCTTCGTATACCTCTGTTCGCGCGACCTTCCATGAACCTGTTAATAAATACTGCTAAATTAAGAAGGATTGTTTTAATGCCGTATACTGTAAACTTGAAGGTGGGAGCAACTTACTCACAGTGATCATGGATGCGCCCCATTCGCGGAACTTCGGTATCAGGTTGTGGGCGATCGGCTTATCGATATAGACGCCAGTTCTGGTTTTTACAGTTAAAGGAATACTGAGGACTTGGCTGACAGACTTTATTACTGTTTCCAGTACATTCAGTCGGTTCAGCATCCCGCTGCCGCCGCCCTGTCTGTAAATCAAGTCTATAGGGCAGCCCAGATTCAGATCGACGAAGTCGACATCGATTTCTTCGTTCAATAATTGTGCGCATCTCGTCAGTACACCTGGGTTATTGCCGCAGAGCTGCACGCCGAATATATTCTCCGATTCATGTCTCTTTACCAGTGCCCATTCCTCGTGTGCTCCTTGCAGTATTTTTGGAGCTAGTGCCATCTCCCCACAGGTGATGTCAGCCCCGTACTCCTTGCAGACTCTCCTGAAAGGCAGATTTCCCACCGTTGTCAGCGGACTCAACAATATCTTATTCTTCCAATCTATCTTTTTTTTCTCCACATCTCGACATTTTATCAAATCATAGTCCTCCACCGGTCCAAGCTTCTTTTCCGCGACTATATCGGATTTGTTATTAGGTTCGGATATTTCATCTGTGTCTGTGGGTTTCGTGGTCTCTTTTTTCCTGGACGGACCATTCACTTTGACGATCTTCTCGGCTTTGGAGAAGTTGTATTTGTGTTTTCTCAGTAGCGTCTGGAGGTCTTTGGCCAAATGATTCTTAGTGGAAGGGGGCCTTTTCTTGAATTCTTTCTCCTTCTCCGTGTCCACGATGTTCAAACCGTCCTCTGTCAAATGTTTCGAGCCCACTCTACAGGATGCACCTCTGGGACACCTGCCAGTGAGATTAAACAGATAACATTCTGCTCCGATGTCGTCTGGCTTTATTTTTAAATAGTCGATTCTATCATGCAGAAACGTGCAGTGTTGGTTATCACATTTTCTCTCCGGTTCGTCCACCGCTTGGTCCGCTATCCGGGGACACAGGTTGACCTGACGTTGCGCTTTAAACGGAGCAGGTCTGGCCTTGTTCTGACCCCTGTGCTTCTCCTTCTTATCGTTCTTGAGCTTTTTATGCGGAGGCTCGTCGACCACCACAGCATCTTCCTCTGTGTTATCCGCATTGCTCACAGCCTTCTTGTCTTTCTCTGTCTCCTCCTTCGAAAGTCTGACGTGATCCTCGAGAATGTATCTGCAATGTTGTTATTGTAATTAATTAATTGTAATTAATAATATATTATTGACGACTTGAAGCTAACCATGCGGTCGTGGAGACCTAGAAAATATTCAATTATATCGGAGTATGGTTGTTGAAATTTTTTGAAAGTGTAGCATCGTTTACTCACTCCGCTTTGATCAAACACACTCCTTTCTGTTTATCCTCACTGTAATCGAAGGAACATTCATCCGTGCATTTCTCAGTGTACGCCGCCATTTTAAATCGGTCGATACATCGAACGTTGTAATCTGGAATACTGAAACTTCAAACGGGACCGTTACTTTTCGCGCCAATTTCAAAGCGACCCTCGAACATGTTCCATCGTATTTCTTCGTTTAGAATAGTTCTAATGAATCGATGCGATCAGAATCGATATTGTGACATCGAACAAATTGTTAACTTTAGTACGTGTCGTTGCAGTGTCATTTGAAGTACAACAAACATTTTTATTTTAATTTGCATAACTTTTAAAACATTGATATTAACAATTTATGTATCGAAACACGTAAAATAACTTTTAATTCATGATTTGATCTCAACAATATTGCGTCGGCGTTTGTATACGCTGATATATATAATAGTCTCTCAGAAAATTTTCTACAGAGTGCACAGAGTCGGTAATTCAGAACCGAAAATGCATCGCATGCAAAAGAATGCAAGAACTGTAAGAAGGCGAATGAAGGCATGAAATGTTACATTCTCCGACGGTCTGAACTGGTCTCTTTTTATGCGAAAAATCCAACTTTCGAAACTAGGAGATCAGTGATTTAAATGTTATGCCTTCTTAGCGTTGGTCAATTTCAAATCTTTTTGCCGAACAAGAATACCTGCCAAGTTTGAATGAAATAACCGTTGCGCGCCACTGACTAAGCGGCGTCGCTAGGTGGCGCCACGAGACGACGGTTGTTGCAAACTTTCAAACACGCAGTTTGAACCGCCATTTGCCGCCACTGATCGCTTGGAATCGTCAC
>CM052344.1:4009274-4047957 GCA_028455595.1 Lasioglossum vierecki | reverse complement strand
GGATTGTAAAAAAAACTTTCTATACCATGGTATAGAAGATTTAGTGGGTCGGACGGGTAGGCTAACAATTATCCTGTTCTTAATATTCATTTGTACAGTGGCCTAAAGTAGAGCACTATCAAATGTTTATTAGGAAGAGTACAATTATTTATACGGGCTTTTTTTTCTAGTTTGTAATTGTGTATTTTTGTAACTTTCCGTCGGGTGGGACGATAAATAAATATTATATACTATGATTATATAATATGTAACATATAATATTATGATTGTATAATATATAATATAATATATAATATATATAATTGTATAATGGTATAATATACTTTTTTTAAATATTTTTTATTTAATTGTATAACATATTGTATAATATATACCAAGTGGGTGGGTGGGTCTCACTCGCAGCAACCTCCACGTGGTGAGACCTGGGCAATCGGTGTGATTGTCGATTTATAATATTTTATTTTGTGGAAATGACACCAATTGCTCTACAAAGTATTAAAAATCGGCAATCACATTGAGCTAATGCTGCGAAAATATAACAATTTCACGGGATAATAATTCAAATCATAAATATAGAAGGGAAATAAGAAAGTAATAAGTGGTGGAACTTTTTAGCGATGTGGTCTTTCAGGTCACTGTAACTTCCACCGTTACCACCACGCCCATTATGCCCACTTAGCGTGCCGCGGAATAGCACGGGCGTTGGCAGTCTTCAACAGTATCTCGTCGGTGAGAATTCAAAGTCTGTACGGTGTCACTACAAAAACGGTGAACTTTACTCCCACCACTTTGCAAGTTAATAGCTCCTCTAATTGAAAATATATTATCAAAATCGAGAACAATGAAGGAGAGTGGGAGAAGAAGGGATAACCTTCGAACAATACATTTCTATCTCTGTTTGTTTGGTAGCACGTTCTTTTACCACTGCTATACCAATAAGTTTTGGCACAAGTAGAGACAGAGACAAGGATAGCCAGCTAAGCAAGCGTCAAAGACACGATGGAACGTTCCGGTTAGTTCGTAACAGTTCGTTAGTCCTGTCTGTTCATGTGCGTTGCGCGATACACGAACGGCCTAGCGTCGCATTCTCCCGGTAAGTCCACGTGTTTCGCTTCTCATGCTGCGATCCCGCTAAATCATGTTTATCTAAAGATTATACAGACACGGTTCACCGTGTCCGCGATCAATGTCCCCGCGTCATAAATTACAGATAGGAGTTAACTTAAGCGCACAACAGACGATTCCCCGTTCCCGTGGCGTTCCTCGTTGGCAATTACTGTAAATAGATAAATACATACGAGTCGGGAACAATGAGATCACAGAAGCAACGGTTACACTGTGATCCAAGCATCGTACGATCGCGTTGGACTTACTCGAGTCCAGGTATTATGTCATAATTCTGTAGTTATTGTTGCAACATTCGAAATCGTCCATCGTACGAGCATTATCAGCGTCCATAGTACACCGGGTTTTTCCGATAAATTTTTCATTTATATATATTCTTTTTAATGGAACGCATTCCGAGCGATCCGGCTCGGGTTCCATATCGTTTGTCGCGAGTTAATTGATCGGCGATGGAGTCGGTCGATATCTTCGATGGAGATCGTACAAGTGATTGGGATTATTGTAGTTAAGTGGGATCTACCGTTCGTGATAGTTCATTGGCTGTATTGACGATTGGAAAAACTCCAGTGTGTCAATGGTACAGTTGTAAAGTCTATTCTTAGAAGTGGCACGGGCAAACAAAGCTCCATAAAAGTATAAAAAGATAAAACTGATCTTGCTAGTCGAATGTAGATCGTAGACACTGTTTCATCTTCATTTTCACAGCTGAATCTTGGAATGGCCGAACCACCTGGTTTGCAATGGGAGGATTATCTGGTAGTGGCGGTCACGCTGCTCATAAGCGTGGGTGTCGGTATCTACTACAGGTTCAGCGGTGGACGCCAGAAGACTATAGAGGTATTCGTTTTCTTGATAAATAAGAGTCGACTAGTTCAATAATGCTGCTTTTCTTTCGCAGGAATACTTCACAGCTAGCAAATCCATGGGCACCATTCCCGTTGGAATGGCACTCGTTGTGTCCTTCATGTCTGCCATCACTCTGTTAGGTGTCTCCGCTGAGAACTATACGTACGGCACACAGTTCGTAGTAATCAACATATCCTACTTCATAGGAACACCTCTGGTGTGTTACGGATTTTTACCAGTATTTTACAAGCTCCAAGCGACAAGCGTTTACGAGGTACATATCAACAAATGAACTTAGAAGAACATGTGAAACATCGGATATGACATTCATTACTGTTCTAGTATTTAGAGAAACGCTTCGGAGTAAGGGCTAGGATGATGGCTAGTTTTGTGTACTGGGTGCAGTTGCTTCTGTATTCTGGCGTTGTGCTGTACGCACCTGCTTTAGCATTAGAAGCGACAACAGGAATCTCTAAGACCGGCAGTATTATCATTATCGGACTAGTTTGCGCCTTCTACTCGAGTATAGGAGGCATCAAAGCAGTCTTGATCACAGACTTATTTCAAGGTGTACTTATGTTCGTCGCTGTTTTCGTTATTATCGGTACAGCTGCCAGCGAGGTCGGAGGACTGGATGAAATTTGGCGTATAGCCAATGCTGGCCACAGAATCGAATTCGACAGGTACTGTTCCGTGTGAGAGTTCATTATGGAAAAGTCTACATCAGAGTACTAAACGATTGTGTTTACAGTATTTCCGCAGACCCAACGGTTAGACATACGTGGTGGTCTCTGATCATTGGCGGCTTGTGCACGTTCCTATCGCTGTACGGCGTGAACCAAGTTCAAGTGCAACGTTTATTGACAGTCAAGTATGTATAGTCTATGTATGCGCACGAGAGAGACATGCGAGAGCGAATTCTGCTAACGGTACTTTCAGAGACATGAAAGCAGCGCAAAGAGCGCTTTGGATAGCCTGGCCAATTTTAACTTTACTCTCAATGGCTACGTGCTTCTCAGGATTGGCGATATACAGCAAATACTGGTCGTGCGATCCGCTCAAACAGAATAAAATAACGTCGACCGATATGCTGATGCCGTATTACGTTATGGATACTTTATCCGACAAGCCTGGCTTGCCGGGTCTCTTTATAGCAGGTAAATTGCGTCCCAATTGTTTCATCATCGTTCAAAAATTTCATTATATCATTTTTCAATGATTTCGCTTGTTGTAGCGATTCACCAGGTCATTGATTAGCTTTGTACTCGCTTTTTGCTTAGGTATCTTTAGTGCCGGGCTCAGCACAATTTCTGCGGCGTTGAATTCCTTAGCCGCAGTAACGTTAGAAGATTATTTAAAGCCTGCATATAGGAAAATCAGTGGCGGCGATATTTCACTTACAGCCTCGACAACCCTAGCTAAATTCCTTGCTTTCCTGTTTGGAATTATTTCTATTGCTTTGGCGTTCTTAGCACAATTATTGGGTGGCGTACTACAGGTGATTGCTACAGTACTTAAACCTAGTTTATCGAGATCACTCTCCATACGAGAACTATTTAGTTATTCAAATTTTATTTACAGGTCAGCCTAACCATTTTCGGCGTGGTAGGTGGTCCACTTTTGGGACTCTTCACGCTAGGAATGCTGTTTGAGACAGCGACGGAGACTGGATCTGTGATTTCTACGGCTGGTTCCTTAGTTTTTTGTTTCTGGATGGCTTTCGGCCAACCAAGACCAAACGCACCAACATTGCCAGTGTCTGTTGACTGCAATGCAAACTCAACGGTGTTCATGATGAGCCAACCTGCTCCATTGACTGGGTCAGTGTTACTATGATTGGTTCTTTTTGTGAAAGATGTAGAGCTTATGTTTCTACTGTTTTTCTAATTTCAGGCCGACAGGTGACTCGTCCTTCTTCTACCTCTACCGGATCTCGTACATGTGGTATGGTCCGATCGGGTTTGTGCTCACAGTGGTGCTAGGGCTGGCGCTTAGCTACCTCTTTAAGATTTTGCTGAAAGAAAAAAAGACCGAACAGCAGGACCCGTATCTGTACTTTCCTGTGATAGGGAACCGTATCCGTCGCAGACAGGCGATGCTGGAGACGAACGAGTGCGATATAGGGAAAGACACTGCGAAATATATGTTCTCTTACAACGGCGCTGAACACTCGGAGGAAGTGGTGACCAGCACAAAAATATAGTACAAATTGTTCGTCTCTCGAGTTTACTTTCTCGTTCCGTCGGCATTTTAGTTTTTAAACATTCCACATGTAACCAAGGGTATGTGAACCGGTTAAGCATTTGTATTACGTAATCAGAACCGTGGACAGGATCACACCAGGCCTTATCGGCTGGCAATCTTGGTCGTACAGTGGTTTTCAAATCTAATATAGCGAATCTGAATATGTACAAAGGCTGTCACAAGTTTTGTATGGTTTTTAAGGGAAGTAGAAACGTACTATTTTTTTTTATTTTAATCGAGGAGCTGGACCCTGCGACAATATAAATTTTATCAAAATGCTACATGGATTGCAGCATGTCTCGTTGTTTCGTGAACGTCTGATGGCCGAGTGTCTTCCATTTCTTGTTTCCGGGCTGCAATTTGTATAGCTTCTGCCATTTCAGCTGTTCGAACAGCTGTCAGGACCATCGTCACTTTTGGTTTTAAATAGTTAACACACTTTCACCCACTAAAACAGTATCCTGAACATGTACTTAACATAGTTTGTTCCTACGGACACGTACTTATAACACACGGTATTTATCAAATGGAAAACGACGCGTGCCTAGAAAAAATACAACTGTTTGTCTTGTTGTTTATACTGCCGCTTGTTAAGCAGCCATTAGACTAGCCTATTGCCAAGAGTGCTATTAGTGTCTAACAGAAATGTGCAGATTGTTCATAAATACTAAGCGATGTATTATTTTGGACCAAAGCGGTATATTATACATTGTAGCATCCAAAAAAGAGTGAGAACTTTATTTTAATCGTTTGCCTGATCGGTAATTTTAGCAAATATCTTTCGGTACAAAATTTTTTATCGCGAAACTTACAGATTAGATTCCGCGAGTTACGTTGAGAGCAGATTCTGGGATTACGAAAAAACTTACTTACGTAAAACTGCGCAGCTTAAATTTGTCAACGTCGGGCACGAAGGCTGAATTATTAAATCGGTTAATGGAAGCAGGTGTGCCTCCAGAGTCGTACCAAACACTGAAATCAAAAAGACGGAACACGGTTCGACAGCTATAAAGACGCGAAACGAAACGATTAAAATAAAAGTTCTCATTCTTTTTTGGATACTACACATTAATGTTTTATATAGCATACGTCGTCACGTGTACACTGAAACGATGCTTAAATAAAGCAGCTTTACGTGTGTGATGCGCTATCAACTTTAATCAGACCGTTATTTATTCAAACTGCTCCTTTTTTAATGAATATATTTTATTTGGTATAAGATAACAAATAATCGTCTCAAATAATTAATAGTTTTTATCTCACGAATAACGCGGAAGGAGTATTTTTATCCTGTGTTCGATTCAAATGAATTATTTTCCATTTCAAATGCTTCATCTCAAATAATTTTTGCCAGCAAGTTTTGTCGCGAAATTTCTCGAAGAAGATGAATTCTCGGTTGAATTTAACAAGGCAAGAACCGAAAGTAAACCGTCTTAACTATGGGAGCCCAAGACTCATTAGCATGTTTCGGTTGGCCAGCCAAGGGTCAAAGGGTTCCATCAGTTTACCATGGCGAGGAGGGGCTCGGTTGAGGAACTGGAACTGAAGACTCGGCTGAGAAAGAAGGACAGTCTGAGGTGCTTCTGAAAAGAATACCGACCAGCTCGGATCAAACTACCGGCGGCCAGTTGAAACCAGTTTCAATTTGTTCGTGGTCTGCCGTTTCTATCGGCGGCATGGGGCTCTTTTTAATTATTTTTTTTTCCAGCGAAACTCGTACACTGTTATCCGCATCGCCTTAGTCAACTGGCAATTAATCCATCAAGAAATCCAGTTGGTCGTGGTTCTGTCTTCTCTGTGGATGAGGTGTCGAATGCCTGCTGACTTATGGCAACCCTAGATCATGTAGGTCAACCCCGGGATGCCTGAACAAAAGCTCCATCAATCATGCGATGCTAGAACGGCTGTGGAAAATTCTTTCTTCGATCGAAAATTCCTTCTACAATAAAATAAAATGTTTATACACCGTTCGCAGGGAAATGGAGCTAGGTAAACATTTATTTCTTATTCTTACAGCTTGTAATATTTTAAATTTGAGTTGCAAATAGTTCTCGATTTAACACTACCTAATCCAATAGAAAATAGCTTGAATAATTTGTATTTGATCGTATTCGTACGCAATTGAGTAAAAAGGAGCATATTAAAATTGTTCAACGCTATTTGCAACTGATTCTAATGGTCAATAAATGAAATGATCTAGTTTCAGTACTTTTTTTGATTAAATCGTTCCTTTTTCAGTTCCCAGTCGCTTGCCACGCAATCCAACGAATTCATACTAGCTCCTATGATGGTTCTGTTTATTTTCATGGAGTCCTATAGCCCCCTCCCGATGCCTTTGACCTCTCATAACACGGAATTTTGTGTTACACCTGTAGACAGCTACGAGTCTCGCGGTTCAACGGTCCCTTCGACGATTTTTCGCAGACATTATGCGATTGATACTCGAGAAAAAAATATTCGAAACTCTGATAAGCATTATCGAACCACTCTTACAGTCGGGCTAGGGGTAGAGACAAAAAAGGATTCGAGCAGTGGCTCCGATTTGATCGCAGAAATTTGTTTCGGGATATGTGCAGGTGTTTGTGAGTTTCCAGTACAAGTTTCCAAGACAATTATTCCACCAAAAAGTAAGTTACACTTCAATGAATTACTGTAAGATTAGATGATAAGAAGTTGCCGTTCGATTAAAATCCTATTGAGAATTAAAATGATGTAAATTAGAAAAAGAACAACAAATAGGATGCAACGTTTAGTAGAATTGTATTGAGCATAAAAGATTCTTTTTTTCAGTATGTTCGTAACAATTCGATCTACGTGCTCCATCGAGCAGATGATGATTTAAAATCGTTTGATGGGGATTCTCGTAAAAAGATGATTATTATAGTGCACGTTCATTCATGAGAACACGCGGAAGTTTGTTTAAAATCGAATGAGTCATCACATTCTCGGTAGAGTTGGCATGATCAATGAGGGAAGAAGGTTCCATGCGATCTGTTTGTGCCATAACTTAGCGAGGTTGTCTCCCTCGACGACTTCTTCACTTTCATACACGTGCGTTTTCCTATGAGGCACGCGCGCGCTGCCCACCCGTAAAACGATCGGTTGAATCATCTATTATGCAACTGTTTGCCTGTTCTGTAGCAAACATAACGAAACCGAGATCTTCGAGTATTTTTGGATCTAGTTGACGATAGTTACCACGTTTTTTGGATCGTTAATCCGCTCCGTAAGAGGAGTGATTAATATTTCTCGAGCAATAATGAACTGCCACATAGTGGTACCTACAACTCCTGGTAATCGTTTATTTTTTTAACGTCGTGGTAAATTTTTATAATCAAACATCGGACGATTTGTCGATGAAAAATCGTGTTTTTAGTCTCCAACGATCACGCTGAAAAATTTCCCAATGAAACTTGCATTGTTTAGAGCCAAAACTCTATTGTTTAATTTTTCCGTAAGAAGCAATCTTAGCTAAAAAAAATTTTCGAAGCTGACCTCGTTTCTAGCTGCTGACTCAATGTTTCTAAAGTTTCCGAATAAATTGACAAATAACCCTGGAAGAGACAAGTTCTGCTATCATATATACTAAATTATTCATGTTGTGTACACAAAAAAGCCGTTGACCTGAACCAAGCCTAGTATATATACCAACTTACGCAACTTTTCAATTCGTGTCTAAGATTCAAGGTTTCTTTAATGATAGTCCCAAAGGTATATGACCCTTATCCCGAACTTTCCAACTGTTACCTAATTCATAGCAAGTTACGGATCATTAAGGACTCGAAAAACTTCTAAACCCGTCAAATAAACAAAACCCATTAAATAGCCATTAGCAAAAACAACCTTCGCGAACGACAAAAATGAGTGCTTCAATTACTGAACTGTAGGTATAGTTGTTCCATTTAAAATGGCGATTGCATAAGCATTAAATCCTCGTCTTAAGAGGATTAATCTATATTTCTCGAGAAATAATGAACCGACTCGGTTAAAATTTATTATACGAGCTCCACATAGTGATAACTAAAACTCCTGGTAAAAATTTATTTTTTAAACGTCGTGGTTAATATTGAAATAATTTTGAAGATTCAATTGAATCTTCAAAAGATGATAATACCATATCGATTGTACCATTATTATATTTGTTTTCTTTTTCTGTATGTTCCTTTGTTATTAGACGAGTAGTTTTGTATCTTTCGCTTTATTTATTGTAAATACTTATGTAAAAGGGCTTCAGTTCGTCTATAATAAATAATAATAATAATAATTTTTTAAAATCAAAAACTAGACAACTTGTCGGTTGAAAATGGAATTTTCTCTACAATTCCGGGATTTATGGAAAAATTTCTTTTCGCATTGTTATTATTATTATTATTATTATTATTTCTACAAAGTTATCGGTTTGTTGAGAGTATTTTTTCCAATCTCTAAAAATATTTTGGTTCGTGCATTTAGCGGTAGATTGCCCGTTTATGCGAGAAAACCAGGAGCAACAATTTAGCTCGAACGCGTTCCGTTGAAGATGGCGTCCGCGCGACAGGGGTTAAACGAAACGGGCAGCTGGAGAGCCAGGCGCTTTATGGAAACGCGTGACCACCGTTTGTTTGCAACCCCGTAAGTTCGAACCGGTTGGATCTTGTTCCCGCTGGTCTGCCACCGCGGATTTCGCGAGTCGATTTTTCGCGTTCGAATCCGCGATGATAGACCAGTGGCCGAACAACCCTCCTTATCGCGACGAGCTGCGAGATCTCTTCGACACTCCTCCGCCAACACAGGTCGCGTTTAGGATGCTTTATCACACTGCAAAGTGCTCACGGATACCCTTCGAAATGGAGAACGTGAGTTGCCAAAAATCTTTTTCCATTTAACTCTGGAATTTCTTTCCTTTGGAATTGTTGATCGAGCACAGTGACATTTTGTGAAACTATTATCCCAATATCATTACAAATATTTATATCGTATCTTTCGTACGTTTTATTCAATTTTGATTAACGAGGTTCGAACGATCTCAAAAAACTTGAATTGTGATATTTTTTAATGAAATAAAAATATATAATAACTCAATAAAAAACAAAACTCGTACACCAATTTTCAAGAACCTAAATGGGAAGCTTCGATCTTCAAATCCAGGTTGAATTTAATCACGAGAAAAATTTCCCAATGTTTTCACAGCTGTTTTAATATGCACCGTGCTAGAGCCAATAGTCTTCACTATTCATTCTTCTTTTCCCACCTGCTACACCATAGCAAAAGCAACTCCGAAGTAAATGAACAATTAATTAATTATTAAATGAATAATGCGTTACAAAACCAGCTTCGAAAGTGTAATTATGAATTAGGGTAATGTGGGGGTGTTTGAGATTGCGGATATCGATCGGGAGGATCTCTAGAATTAACAGGGTGAGTCTTCTTGATCCCGGAAGCGTTTCCGAGTCATTTTTCGTCGTAAGCTATGGTGACGCGATTATTGTTGTTTCCCCGAGTCGTTGTGAATAGACGAGCAATCTCTCACACTGGTGTGTTCCCCGGGAAGGGGCTGGTTCATATAAATGGGCACATGTGACAATTAAAACGACAGTCTGAAATCGTTCTCCGCTTAATCCGAAGCCGGCTCGCTCGAAGAAACGGTAAACGAGCAGAGAGAGAGCCATAATTAATTAATCAGTATCGCGACCAGCCTGAAATCCGAGCGCATACATATGCGTTACATCAGGAAAATCAGCAAGATCATCCAGCTGCAGTTCCGCACGTTTCTGCCGGCTTTCCGACGCCTAATCGCAATTTCCTGGAGTTAGTCCTCCACCTTTGCTTCTTTTCTTCCTTACTCTCGCCATTTCTCTGGTATCGGACGCCCACCATCTTGGATCCGAAGAGGTACGTAAGGACGATCAATGACTCGTGAACTATACTATAACCACTGTCGAGATTCCTGTTTCAATGTTCAGTTCCGAAAGAATGTAGTGTGCATGTTTCTCGTAAAAATATTTTTCTCGTTCTATTTTGTATTCCTCTTCTTTCCAACCCTTAAGTATCTTTGCTTTTTCGTTGGGTTTTAAAATAAATAGGTTGAAGGTTGATTCAATCTATTTATTTAAAATTATTATTTTAAATAATGTTATTATGAATATTATTTAAAATAAATATAAAAATGTATTTAGAAGTTGTAAACTTTCTTCTGTCACTAATTCTTATATTTCTTCTTTCATGTTATTTTTACATGTAGTAGCTGTTGAAATTATATCAAAGATATACAATATATTGAAAATTTTAGTGTAACTATATCTGATTTAGAAAATTCTCAAAAAATAAAAATATTGCAGCCTTGAATTCTTTATCCCCATTAGTAAAGTAGAATCTAATTTCTCAATCCTGGAATTCTTCATTTTCCTATTATATATTGAAATCGGAAGAGAGAACGTGAAAACAAAAAATTGAAAATTGATTTCCATGGGTAATTTTGATTTTACAGAAGAAAAGGAGTATACTAAAAAGTATTAAAAATTGTTTTCCCATGTAAGCAGTGTTTCTTCAAATAACACCATCGTGTGTCTGTCAATGGTGTAAACGGAAAATGTTCTAGACTTTCTCAGAAACTAATCCTGTAGTGTTCTGAGTCAACTGGTTTCATCCAGTGTCAACCAGATTCCTTAATGACGATCGAATGTCCGTGTTAATAGCCACGATGGCGGTACAAATCTTCCTAAACAATTACACCCAATGGCGGGGCGCCTCGCTCAATAATCGTAACGTTCCTCGAGCCAAAGATGATGTTACAGTTTGCTTATGTAAGGAAAAACCGACTGACGACAATGGATGCATGTACACACACACACGCACATTGACTCCAAGATACATGTGCGCTTAATGTATCCACGATTTTCCAAAATCCAATAATCTTTTCAATTTTATTTTATTTTATTCTTTCATACTGGATCGAAATCGATATTCGATTAATTAGAAGAATTAGAAGTAATTTTAAATCACAGTGGGGATATTTAACAACTTTATTCGATTAATTCGCCTGCGCCCTTGCGTTGAATCTATATAAATAATAATTAAATGCTGTTTCACCGATTTGACTAATTTTTTTTTTAAAGAAAATGTTTGCAATAGTTTGAACACGATTTTCAGGGAAAGAAAAATTGGAAAAGTTGCATTAAAATTTGAATTTTTATTGGAGAATCAAATTTTCGAAATTTGGACATGATAACGTTTGTCGGGTCAGCTAGTTAAAAATAAAAACAAGCATAAAAGGAATCGTTCTGGAGTACAGACTTATGCCGTTTATTTAATTGTACAATCTGAAATTGTTTACAAGTTGAGAGCCGCTAGAATGGTCTTGCTCGATTCAGATTTATGCGACCGAAACTTTAAGAGATGGGGACGAATCGATGAAACGGAGAAGGTTCAATTACATCGTGCGGTCCGCGCAATGTAGATCAATCTGGATCGGGCGGAAGTGACCGACGGATCGAATGGTTTTCACGTGATTCTAGATCTAGCGAATAGATTGCGGCTAAAGTTCTCCGAATGTCAAGTACATGACACCGTCGATCGATTTGTCAATTTGTACACCATTTTCCAGGATCAATATCGGAATTCTACAGTTGTCAAAAAGAATTGCTATCTAATAAATCTCAATCTCGCCTTCCTTCAACAATCAACATCCCTTTCAGCGATGATTGATCAAACAAAGAAAGTGGAGGAACCTAGTAAGATCAAAGTGAAAAATCCTTTTTGTGGATGGTCCTTTGTGGCAGGGACAATCTTATCTTAATAGGATCGAGGCAGGTACCTGGGTACCTTCGACGCAGTCCCTTCTCATAAATCCTCTAAAATCTTCTGAACTCAGCGCAGCAGGGTTCTTAAGAAACTATTGAGAAAAATCAAGGTTCGATAATGCGTGACCTTGACGAATCCTTGGGCCCCGCTTCGAGCATCTAGTTTTAGTTCCGCCCACCCCAAACCTCCGGAAGTAGGGATGAAACCCTGGAGAAGTAGGGGGGACCCCGAGATGTAAAGATCACCGACTCACAGTTCTCCAGTTAGTCGGAAACGTAGCGCGAGTATTGCTAGGTAAGATCCGAACGATTTCTCGGATCGATCGCGTTAATAAACACCTTGAATCATTTCACTACTAATTTCAATCTCGTGTCTTTTTGTGCAGCTCCTGAAAAAATGTCGTCGCGTCTGTTCGTCCTGTTCCTCTTCCTGGCGGTATCCTCGGCGGAACAACGGTCGCAGGATTACGTGGATGCGAAATGCATGCAGGATCATCCTGTCCTCCTGTACTTCTTCTCGTGGGTGGACTACGTGGTGCTGGCCTCCATGTTGCTCATCTCCTGCCTGATTGGCACGTTCTACGGTTTCTTTTCGAAGAAGCAAGAAACCAGCGAGGACTTCCTGCTCGGCGGCTCGAGCATGGGAACTTTCCCCATGGCGATGTCCTTGGCAGCCAGCTTCATCACGGCCATCGAGCTCCTGGGGAACCCCGCCGAGATGTACGCGCAGGTATAGTCTTCCAGATCGAACCTTTTTATTTACATGAGCAAAGAACAGGAGTGGAGGTCCTTTAAAAAAGGAAAAAGTCCTATAAAAAGGAAAAGGTCCTTCAAAAAAGGCCCTGGGCCCCCAAATTCATCAACAGCGGAGAGAGTGACCGCAATAGGATTCCCCCACCACCCTTAAACAAAAAGAAAAGTCTTTTCATTCCTAGAAGCCTGCTAGAGGATCCTTTTTTTAAAGGGTGATGGGGGAATCCTATTACAGATACCCTCTCTCCGGTGTTGGTCAAGAGGGTAGTGCCGGACTCGGCTCCCCCTCAGATGAAATTGTAAGGATTATATAACATACCTGCTAAACCCCCATCGCCCAGGGCCTAAAGGACCTTGTCTGCAACCCGATAGTGTCCTATTGTGCTTCTGGTCCACATCCTGTTCTTGGCTTATGGCCTGCCAGAGGGTCCTGAAACCCGCTTATTGTTACAGTAGGCTAGTTCTAATCAGTGGCAGCTTAAGTCAGGTTATAGTTGTCTCAGAATCTCTAACCTTGCTTGTAATCAGGGAACCCAATTCTGGATGACCTGCCTGGCGTTTCTGTTGGTCGTCCCAATCACCTCGCACCTGTACCTGCCGGTCTACATGAAGCTGCGGCTGACCTCCAGCTACGAGTATCTGAACCTCCGGTTTGACCGGCACTGCAGACTACTCGCCAGCGGGTTGTACATGCTGCAGATGATCCTCTATACGTCCGTCGCGGTGTACGCACCTGCGCTAGCTCTAAGTCATGGTAAACACCCTTGAAACTTTCATTGAAACAGTATCCACCTGACCTAGAAACTGTCACCACTCACCAGGAACCTTGATCTTGTTTCAGTCACTGGTCTGAATACTTACATAGCTGTCACTCTAGTCTACGTAGTCTGTATCTTCTACGCCTCGCAGGTTAGTACATCTTCTTTTTTGTACCTGTTGCATTTTGCTAACTAGAATTTTTACAGGGAGGTATGAAAGCTGTTATAATGACGGACACATTCCAAGCGGCAGTGCTCCTAGGTTCCCTGTTTCTGATTGTCGGCTACGGGCTAGCCTGGCAGGGAGGCTTCGCTTCTGTGTGGGACGTGAACCAGGCGTCGGGACGCATGGAGTTCTTCAACATGGACGCCAGACCCACTGTCAGGCACAGCTTCTGGAGCGTGGTGATCGGTGGCACCGTCTACTGGACTACCATGTTCTGCAGCAATCAGGCTTCCGTCCAAAAGTACCTCAGTGTGGAGACCATCGGTCAAGTCAGAACGTAAGTAGTCTCTTCAGCAAAGACCCTTGATTTATTTCAGGTTTGAGGTAAACATAGCAAGTGGCTCATTACGGCTTGCTTCGTTCCAGGGCGCTGTGGGTATCTGCCTTCGGCATGATCATCATCTACTCCGTGAACTTCTTGACTGGAATGGTGCTCTACAGCACTTACAAAGACTGTGATCCCCTATCGGTTGGCTACATCAGTGGTCAGGATCAGCTGCTGCCACTCTACGTGATGAACTTCATGGGAAATCTGAAGGGTATGCCTGGCTTCTTCGTTGCTGGGATCTTTGCTGCCTCCTTGGGGTTAGTTTCTACGGTTCTAGGACATTCTCACCATGGATCTTGCTATGGAGACTAATGTTTGACGTTTCAGGACTGTGGCCAGTGCCCTGAATTCCCTGGCTGCGATCACTTGTGAGGATATTCTCCAGGGAGTGTTCAAGATCAGCTTGCCAGCCAGCAAAGGCGCTATCTATGCCAGGTGGATCAGTGCATGCTTCGGTGCCCTCAGCTTCGCCTTGGTCTTCGTCGTAGAACGACTTGGCAGCGTTCTTGAGGTGCTTATCGTCTTTTATAGGCTTTGCAGCTTCTAAAACACCTACATAGTTGCCAACTGCTTCCAAGTAACCAAGTGTCCTGAACAATGAATGTTCCAGGTCGCCTTATCCTTCAACGGCATGGTCGGAGGGATCACCCTGGGATTATTCTCCCTGGGTATGTTCGTCCCTTGGGCAAACGGCAAGGGTGCAATCTCAGGAGCTATCACCAGCTTGGTAATCGTCTTGTGGATTGGCCTAGGGGCTCAAATCTCAGTTCTCAACGGACAGATTCATCTGGACAGCAAGCCGGTCTCGATCGACGCTTGTCCCTGCATCAACAGCACCATCGTCGACACCTTTACAGCCGACTACGTCGATGACGTTCCCGCGATTTACAAGGTAGCTATCCAGCAGGTTATCGTACTAGAAAATAACAATCTAGTTCAATCTTGAAATATAAAATCCGCTGTCTAATCGTTAGCAACCAGAATCTTTCAAAGCTTCAATCCTTTCGCAGATCAGCTACCTGTGGTACAGCGCGATCGGTTGTCTGCTGACCATGATAGTGGGCGTTGCTGTCAGCTACGTAACAGGATTCCAGAACCCAGCTGACATTGATCAAGATCTTCTGTGTCCCTTGATCGCCTCCAGGTTCCGAATGAAGACCAAGCCGAATGTTAACAACGTCCAAGGCGCCATGAACTTGGGCCTGGAGCTGGACGACGAGAAGTCCAAGATGGACAACAACAAAAGTCCCAAATGAAGCTGCCTAGCTGGCTCAGAGCAGTATTCGAAAAGCATTCAGTCATTTTCAACGTTTTATAGCCCTTCATTCCCGAGGATCCAATCGTTGAACGTTGTTGGGAAATATCCTCAGACTGCACACACATACATACACTCGCCTTGACCCCTGTCAGGGTTTCTAGGCCTTAAGTTTTAATCGTTCAAACTCTGACACTCGTGACTTCTTTCTCCTTGTCCAGGTCTCTGTTAGACTTCAGAAGTCAGTTAGGGGTGGGTTGAGTCCTCTAGAGACCATTGAAATGGTTGATTCTGATCATGACAACAATCTTGGCAGAGAATCAAGACTTTCCGAAAGAGTCATTGGTCATTGAAGGCTACCAGAAGTTGAGGACATATTGCTGTAGACCTGGCGCGGGTCACCAGGTCTCCAAGATTCATCGAAGCGATTAGTTTTTCGATCTTGGCAGAGAATAAAGACTTTTCAATAGAGTCCTTGATTATTGAAAGCTACCAAAAGTTCAGGACTCACTCCTCTAGATCTGGGTCTGGTGGTCTTCAAGGTCGCTTACCGAGTTAGTCTAACGTCTGGAGAACTCTCCTACCCCGGACCCCTAAACTTTCAAGACCCATCGATTAAGGACTCCCCGGAGATATCAAGTCAAAGCAGTTATTGTAATTAAATAAAACTGTAAAACGTGGTCTTGAAAATTTGGGGAAGAGTAGTTTGGACTTAGTAGACACTCTAAGGATAGGTTAGGGTTTATTTATGGTGCCGTCTGTCAGCGTACTTACTTGTTCTACCGATTATGGGTCTGTTAGCATGATCGAGACCGTTTTACTAGTAACCCAGACCTGATGTCTATGTTTTAATAGTTACCTCTCACAGTAGTGACATTTGCCCCGAAGTTTTTATGCGTCTCTTTCGGCACGTGATCAAGAGGTTTTTAAATTAATTTATTCTATATTTTTTTGTTCTTTTTTAAACTAAGCGAAATTGCGGTTCCCACGAGACAGACTCGCGAAACGAATTTTACTCGAGTCAAATTCTGTCGGAGGCGTGTACCGTGTAGAATCGTTCATCGCTTCGCTGCGGATGTGTACTTCGTTATGGTTCCCCTAATTTATGCGGACAAGTCTGAGGTTCTGCAACGAGGACTTGTCTGCGCCGCCGTTTTACCGTTCAGATGTACTTCGTCGTAAGCTACTCATCTCTAGAAACGTATTTGTACATACAATTAAATATATACGAGGTCGATTACTCTGTATCGTGTGATTGTTTATCATTCCCCAGCGAATTAAATGTTGACAGAGTAGTTTTACGTTTCTCCGCTTCCAGAAGGTACAATAAGAATTTTGGAAAACGCTGTGTCCCACTATCAGACCGCTTCCCAGCACCTAGAAAGAGAGTGGCAGAGTTGGAGACTCTAGTAGGACGAGGAAAGTCGAGAGAGAAAGAGAGAGGGAGAGAGGCGCAGAGAGAAAGGCCACGACAGTGAAAGTGGATCAATACCCTGTAAACGTTTCGCCAGGCAACGTGCGAACAGCGTCTCTCCGGCAGTCCCGCTTATTTCTCCTAAAAGAATAGTCAACTCGACGTTGTTGTCATCGACAACTACTCGATAAACATCGTTTCACTCGTATCTAGTCTCCCATAGAAAAATCAAAGCCCTGCACTGACAATTCAGTCGCAGAAAAGCACACAGAATTCAATTGTCAACACAAGTTGAATACAATGTGTCCACAAAAATAATACTCAGTGAAGAAAGTGACTGACAGTGTGACTATCTGCTCGGTGTAGGCGATGGAGACTTCTTCAAGTTGAAAAACTAGTAAACCTGAATGGAACCAAGCTCTCCATGCACCGATGGCTGACTCAGGATTCCTGTGAAAAATGTACCTTTCTTATTTTGTGAGTTATTATCTTTACGTTCTCTTCTTCTTCGATGTTCGTCTTCTGGTTTCATGTGATTGACGTGATCCTCTTTCAGATGCACAAGATCACCTGCAACTCTGCGCTGCGCTGCTTCCGGTTACTCCGTTGGACCATCCTGGTGCCCTTGGTCATCTATCTGAGTCTGCTCTTCGTCAAGTACAACAGGAACGTTCCCCTGAAGAGTATACCCACATCGTCTAACAAGAAGGACACCGATGGTTCCATGATAGAGAACTTGTTCGTCGAACTGGAGGCAGTGACAGCAAGTAAAAGAGACGACAAAAGGCTGGTTCGCAAAGATGAACAGAGCATCAGAGAGGTGGAGGAGGCAGAGAATAGGGAAAACCCGAGAACTCTACTCGAAGACATATTTCAAAGGGCTGACACCGACCAGGATCAGCTACTGGACATCCAGGAACTAGCTAAGTGGATTCACACAAAGATTACTGACCATATCAGTCGTGCTATGAGAGAGAACGTTGGGCTCTTCACTGCTATCGATAACAACCCCAGAAATGGTAGGTGCTATTTAACATTATTTTCATTGAGCAAGGATGTTGTTAGTGACTTAGATTCTGCTTCTCGCAAGTCACTGATCGTTAAAGAATTGCTTGCTAATGCCTGTCCCAAGTGATTCCAATCGAAAGTGAAAGTCCAGTGTTTGTAATTGCAAATTATTACGATGTGGCAGGCGAGGTGTCGTGGGAAGAGTACCACGCGTACTTTCTCAGGTCTCACGGGTTCCCTGAGAGTTATGTCAGCTCGCACGACAAAAAACATAGCGACATGTCGCGGACGTTGAAGGAGAACATCATGAGGGACAGAGCTCGGTGGGCCGAAGCAGCTAGGAACGACCCTGACAAGTTAGCCCTGGACGAGTTCCTGGCTTTCACTCACCCCGAGAGCAGCCACAGGGCTCTGCTCCAAATTGTCGAGGACTTGTTTGAGAAATTTGGTAAGGAACTCTTCACAACTTGGATATACCTTGTTTAATAATCTAACAATTATTTTGTAATCTTTCGCAGACCGTGACGGGGATGAAGAGCTAACCGAGGACGAATTCTCGGATCTACCTGCTGAGGGGATGGGACTGGATCTGAGGGAAGACAAGCACGAGGCTATGGGTGGCAGCGAGGATAGGCGACAGGAGTTCAGACACCTGATCGACAAGAACAAAAACGGAAAGGCTGACAGAACCGAACTTTTGGTAAGAAGTTTGATGCTTGCTAATCTCTTGGATGAATTATTAAGAGATAAAAACTGAAAGAAGCTCGTTTCCAGATGTACATAGATCCAAGAAATCCAAGACACGCTATTCAGGAGGCTCAGCACCTGATAAGCCTGTCCGATGCGAACCTAGACGGGAAGCTGAATCTCCCTGAGATTCTCAGCAAGATGGAACTGTTCCTAGGCAGCAAAATGGTGGACACGGAAGGCAGTTTCCACGATGAGTTTTAGCAACGTAGACTGCTGCGAAGAGGATCAATCTGGGAAATAACTGAATATAGAAAAGTCTGAGAATGAAAATTTCTACGGAACCTTTTGCATTGCTACTCAAACCAGACAATATTCATTAGCAATAGTTAGTGACGTGATAGATGATCGATCTCTATTGAGATTAGTATTAAAAAGAACAGAAAGACATGCTCGTCTCCTAAGGAACATCTTGCGAACGTTGTGCAGGTGGAAAGAAACTTATACGAACCAGTATCTTTTCTACTTTTTCTATTCCAGCACGGACTCTATTTTTCTGCAACATGCCTGTTTTCGCATTTTGGAGAACACTTTTCACCAGTAGACTCGTCGACTTGATTGTACGCAAGGAATTGGGCAAGTTTTTTACGGCGCACTTGAAGACAAGTTTCATCGAACGTTAACATGTACATACATACGACACGGTCGTAACGAATGTCACAGTATTTCATATCGATTAACATTGATTCTAGTTCTTAACGGTTGAAACAGGATTTTGCTGGACGATTACACTATTTTCTGAGGGCTAGGTGTCCGTTTGGACACTTCCAGGGCTTTTATAACGTATCTGTGATAGTCTTCGTGACGTAGAGTATTATTTCTCTGCCTGCTGTGGGTAGGACGGAGCTGAAGTTGCTAACAAACGAATAAACTGTTTGTGAAACAATTAATTAACTGGAGTGAACGATTTATGTTTCAGCAACAAGAGGAAGTACACTTTGTATCATATCTTCGTATTTCAGGGACTGTAGAGTGAACTTAATTCTTAGATTATTGTGTACGATATAAATATTTATTTATGGAGTGCATGTATCGATATATATATGTTCGAGTTACAGCTAAGTTTTGCAGGTGCATACATGTATTTTTTTAAAATAGTGATTTCAATCACTTTAGTTGAATAAAGATTAAATCGTCGTTTTCATTGAACTAGACAACTATGAACGTTTATTTTCACAATACGTAAAATGTACTAATTTTATAAAAATCAAGACTGAAGAGTTTCTCATGTGCGACTATATTTTATATAATAATTTGGTGTTCAATTTTCTCAAGGGGGAAAAGGGTATACTTAAATCCGGCCATTATATTAAATCCGTGTGAATAGTGCAGGATAAATTCGTTGTATTGTCGATTCAATGTCCACACAAAGCTGACGATTTTTATTAACAACGATAACAATAAGATTTCGTTCAGGTAGACGTTCTTACATATTTTTTATAAGTGTTGGTGCATTCTTCGAGACTGTAAAAATGTGATTCCCTTCAAAAGATACTTATATGCTGTGACACATTTTTGTACAGTTCACCGACGCAATAAAAATCCTTTGTGAGTATACAACCGATCACTTCTTTTTTATTATTAATAAGAAAAGTTGGTTGAAGGGGTGGATTTTTAAGACGCAATCTCTGTCACGATAATTTATTTGCATCTTAAAAAAACGCTCAGCTACAAAGTCACTTAAGCAACGACGCCTCCGCTAATTAACTGGTCTTAATACTAATTATTTCAATTGAATTCGATACCCTAAAATTCCAGTCCGAAATTCACAAAAGCAATGTCATTCTTCAAACGAGAAGAAACGCGTTTTCTCCACAAGCAAGTCATATTTCGCCATTAACGGATTTTTAATAAACTCGCGAACGACAAAGTTCGCGATATCATTTCGCGAAACAGCTTCGCAGTTTCGAGAAACTGCGATTCTTGAATAATAAAACTCGTTATAAAGTGCGGAATGTAATTTTCGCAGGAGAAGTTTCGTTATTTCGAGAGGGATGTACAGAGAATTTTATGCATTTATGAGGAAAACATGAGTGGGTGTAATGTAAAACA
The DNA here is from genome assembly GCA_028455595.1 of Lasioglossum vierecki. NCBI lineage: Eukaryota > Metazoa > Arthropoda > Insecta > Hymenoptera > Halictidae > Lasioglossum > Lasioglossum vierecki. The sequence goes on along the minus strand of CM052344.1, from coordinate 4,027,423 downwards.
ATGTGAAAACATTAGAAGAATTTCAATATACTATTATATCATTTTCAACCTGTTAAACATATTAAGAAAAAAAAACAAATTTCTATTTCTACTTCTTTATAGATTTTTATGCAAAATAAAAATTGTCTATATCGATTGCAAAGAATAGAAACCAAACAGAATATTATTTCATCCCTCAATAATTTGAATAGGTGAGAAATTATATATTGTTATCTTGTATTTTAAAAATTTTTCTACAACTTTCAATTGCATTTACTCAATTTTCCTATAAATGCATAAAGATCCGCAGTAACCTGTTGACATTTAGGTTTCGACGAAAGAGTTCGAAAGATTTTTGATTTATGTCTGGCAATATGATCGGGGAACCGACGAGATTGGGATTCCGGTGGAAAAGTAATCCGGGTGGGCTTGTAATCGATCACTTGCTTGCCTGCGGCGAGAAATTCCAGGTACTTCGGATAAATTCCGCAATGTAACCGTGTACGTGCCATCGCAGCGCTTCTGAATTAAAGCTTCGATTCACATCGAAATACGCGGAGGCAGCCCATTCATCGGGTGTTCGAGTGGATCGCAGACAATGCGCTCGCAAATCGACGCCGAGACCAGTGCTATTCCACTGAAAAAGATTCGTTCCCACTTTCCTTCCCACCAGTTCACTGCCTGCGGCTTCCTGCAATTTTCCCTACAAATTTTTCTTCGATTCTAACACTCTCAGCAGTGGTTTCGCCTTAAGGGATGATTTTCTCCCTCGCCTTACAATTTCCAGCATTTGCTATAACAGTTTCAACAAATATTCCTATTCCTCTGTGCAAACGATTCAAAAAGAGAAAAAATTATTCAATGTGAAAATATATTTTCTTTATCAATTCCAGAAAAGCAAACCCTAAAATTTTTATACACAAATAAATTTCAAACCGGAATGGTTAAAGGCGCTTTAACGTAAGCTCTTTAGCTCAGTGCAAGATGGAAAATGTTTATCCCGAGCTTTCTAAAAGCTCCGTCTTTTTTTCTGTTGTAGCCAAGGGATGGAATTTGCAAGCCGGGAATGCCCGGCGGAATGTTTTGATCTTTCGCGAGCCGTCCGCGCAGAGGAACTTTCGGCTGGATATTTTTTTCCTTGGGAAAGTTTGCAGATACGCTCTTGTTGTTAGAGTTCTTCGAAACTTTTATTGCAAAGTGGAGACTCGTGTTCCAGGAGCGGGAGCACAGTGAATGGGCGAAGCGATGAATTTTGTAGAAACAATCAAACAATTTTCAAGAACGAATTTTCACTTTCGTTCAGCTTGGAACAATTTTGATTTTGCAAAAATTTTGTGCCTAAAATAGGTGGTTAAAATTTTTCGATAGGGACTGCCTCCGTGATTTAAAACTTTTTTTTTGTCTTACAATAGTGTCGCAAGCACTGATTACAGAAATTCGAAGCGTATGAACAGCAATTGCACACATCCATTGAATACCTTACAAACAGGTTTGCGCTTAAAAAATTGGCAAGGTGGGGAAGTTCGTATCGTTCCACGAGTCCGCGCGGTTGGACGAAACGTTTCATTCTACGGACTAATTGACTCGACAAGTGGTTTCAAACCGCTTACAACCTGTTCTGCCATCGAAAGTTGACCTTGAACAAAAGCACCAATCGTTTCGTCCTTGATTCGTTCTTTATTCTTGTTTCGCTCCAGCCAGAGGTTTGTTACTCGATACTTTATAAATTCCTCCTTCTATGGCGCTCAAACCATCGCGGACTACTTCGAACCACTTCAAACAACGGCAAACGAAAGCTGACCTTGAACAAATTCTTCAATCGTTTCGTCCTTGATTTGTTCCTTATTCTTGTTTCTCTCCAGCCAGAGGTTTGTTACTCGATTCGTTAATAATTCTTTCTTCGAACCACTTCAAACCACGGCAAACGACTTCCAAGGTCCACGTACTAACTACTAGTTTAGTATCTCAACACTTAGAAAATTTGTGAGTCGGAAATTCCGAGAAGCCCGCACTCCCGGAGCAACATTAACTTGGCAAAAAAGTTAAAAAAAAACCCTTGCACTCGAATGTCTCAAACCACTTCGAACTAGTTTAGATAATTAGTTAAAGAAGATGGTAACGTAAATAAAGCTCTCTCGTCGTTAAATTTCATTCGGCAGTGCAGGCCTCGTCGAACTGGTCTACAACGATACAAAATGGTGGGCTATCGCCATTTGTTAATTAAAAAATCGTTCGGACAGCGCGTCAGACTTGGTACGAATTTCTCGAAAAGGATCTATCACATTGAGTTCCATTTTTATCGAACATTGGCGTCGATTTTTGTAGAACTTCTTCCTGTTCGATGATGCTACTGTCCAGAGATCATCGATGAATTAGTTTCCACCCCTCTCAGGCTACAGGTAGTCGAGTCAGCAGGTGATCAGGCCTCAGACAGTGGACCTGCTGCTGGGATCCTCCTGCTGAAGTCCTCCAGACGATCCTCTTTTCCTCTTCAACGATAACCTTAGTCCAGCTGTCCTCCGGGGGTTGCTGGGACGTGGAGATGCTACGTCAGACTGCTGTTCTGAAACCGCAAGTTTCAACTGACACCAACGAGCTGTCGCATCTCGGTTTACATAGAAAGCGATTTTCTGTTTTAAATAGAATTGTTTATTTTTTTTGCAACAACGAACAGGCCTTCGTTCGAAAGCACCGGGTAACTGATGTTGCAGGAGGTGATAAAGTGATTCTTGAAGCAGAGGCTGAAGTCTGTTGGCCTCTGGAGAGCAACAGTTCAACGATTAGAAGATAACAGCCGTGTGTGTTGTCGTTGGTGTTGCAGATAGAACAGACTGGAGAACATCGAAAGCGAGAGAATTGCTATTGATTGTTCTTGCAACGACAAGTACGGGTTCTGCACTTTCAATTCACCCGGTTTGCAAAAAATTCCACCCTTTAAGAGTATTGAAAATTAATTATTTAAGGGTGAATTTCGAGTGCAACCCTTGTATACAGGGTTCAGGCATTTATCCTGGCCACCTGGAATATCTTGGATACTATACCCCCAAGACAAAATGTTTCAAATAGAAAGTTTGAGACATCTACATCTACGACTTTAAGAAAATAAATTTTCTTTGTCTTTACCGATTATTTTGTATAATATTGACTTTATTAGTAATAATAATAATCATTATTAATAATAATACGGGAGGATTGCAGCTTAATTACGAGAAAATGAAATCATCAAGCGTTCAACATGTTGGCCTTGAATATATGATTGAAATAAATGTTTCCATTTGAAAAACTAAAGTTGACCTTGGAATGACCTTGAAAACCTAATGTAAGTTTAAAATGGATACGACTGGCACATAGTTTTCGAGATATACCAGGTGGCCAGGATAACTACCTCACCCTGTACGACTATAAAAGATTCTGAGGGCTCTCAGAGAGGGGTTGAATGGACTATCCGAGAAAGTTGGAAAGAATGAGAATAAAATGTTTGGAACGTGAATGAAATCGATGTTGGACTGTGTTGAGAGTCCAAGGGTTGCATGGAGGGGGTGGATCGAGCACCAATCGGGCAGAAGCGATGCAACAGCACATGCATGGCTCGCGCGTGTCCCGTGTGTATTACCTACTGGTATGATCTTGCGAGGAGAATCGACCGTCGATGCTGGCAATGATCTAAATGCGGATTGGCGAGCTTTCCTCGATCATTACTCACTCGGCAGGTCGGTCCGGTGGTGGAGTGTTCCCACCTCGACAGCACAGTCTTATCCAACCGCTGGGTCTCATCTCCTCCTCCTCCATCTCGATCACTGCGCGTATCAACAATCATTACATTCTCTTATTCATCGGTCCCTGGCATCAATTCGCGTGCTGCTTGACTGTTCTATGTATCCAGGAATAATTTACCCCTCGAACAACATCCCTTTTCCTCTACCTTTGCACTCCAGAATTTTTTTCTCGGTAACCATTTATTCGATCGAGATAAATATTAGTCGATCTTAAACTAGAAGCTTCTGCCTGTCGTGAGAATTTTTATTTCCGATTTTCACGCAAGCATTCGATTTTTAATGAAATAATTAAATTTACTTATTTTAGATTAATTTCGTCTTGAATACGTATACCCTGAAGTGTTCGCCACAAAATAAAAATCAGCGTCATCGCGTTGAACGATTCGCGAGACAGTAGCCGGTCTCCAATTATCGATATTAAAAAATTACAGAACGATAATTGTGGCTCGAGGGATGCATTAAAATTTTGATGATAATTGACCGGATTCTCCGGGCTTTTTCAATAATTTGTGCTCATCGGGTTGTATGTGGGACACGGGTTGACGATCGTCGAAAAAGCCTGAATCCCGGCCTCGCCTCGCTTGCTGAAAAGTTGACGCGGCGCGGCGTCGAATTCGCTTTGACTCCTGAATTGCGTACAAAATCGATCCTACTCCACCGGCAAGGAATCCATCTCGGCCGACGATTTTCCAGACTCGAAGAGTGGCTCCCGGTGCCTTTCATTAATTTGATTGAACTCGCCGTTTAAGCGACAACCTTTCGATACATATTCGACGACCCTGTTTTAAAAATAATTTTTCCGCAATGAATTTCTAGACAGAAGTCCACGATAGCGGTTCGCAGCGAATCAGGAAGCGGATCATGTTCCAAGACACCTGTTCACAAAACTCGAGATGATTCGATGCGCGTGATCCGACTTGGAATGGCAAAGATGCGACGCGCGGCTAGATAAGGGCGGGAACACGTCTCCTCAGACATCGAAACCCTCTCTCGCGATGAAATATCGTATTACCCTCGCAATCCTTTGTTCCGCGAACCGATCATTTTCCACCCTATTTTGCCATCCGATGGAATTATTTTTCTTGCTTTCGTTCAATGCTGCCGGAAGCAGCCTGGAGAAGGAAATTGATGGGAAAAGCTGAGGATATGAGGGAACTTTTCTGCGAGTTCGATGCACTCCAGGAATATTTCTCAGAGTCCAATGGATTTTAGGAAAATTGTCTGCGAGTTCGATAGACTCTAGGAAAATTCCTACAAATCGAATGATATCTCGAAGAATCAAATGAAGCGTAAAGAAGTCGAATTCATTCATGGAAATTGTACGAAAACTGAATCGATGAAAGTCAACGTAAGTTAATATGCTGCATAACATTAACAACAGCATTCATGTAATATTCACTAAGGGTATAACCATAGCAACTTCACGAGTCGTACTCTTTCTTGCTTCATTTACTCGCTACGCTGTTTAGAAGCGTGTCTTATTCTCACTTCTTTAAGCCCCTCGTTATTCATAATTTCTTTTCTTCTCACACGTTCCTGAGGTACAGTTCTCAAAGTATGTTCTTAATGGCTTTCCTCTCTGTAACAATTTAATTACAACAACAACAGACTTCGTGGGATACTCCGCAGTCACCTCGTCAGAATTTGCTTGCTGACAAAGTCCCAAGGTTTGCTCGAATAATAGTCGGTATTTTTCTAACGGAACTTCGTTAACGCCACTAATGGTGGTCACGTAATATTCGGTTATTTGCTGCGCGGGTAAAGTTCCACGGGTGAATTATCAGATACGCTCGGGGAACAAAGACAAACTTGGCCTCGGCCGTCACGGGCCAACAATTCAGGACACGGTTCAGGAGTTCCGTTGGCTAGAGACACTGTTCAAGTTCAATCGAACTTCGGGATATTTTTCGAGGTACAATGGATTTATACAAATGAGAAGTCTAAAGGATCCAAGGAAGAAAATTCTGAGACCCGAACACGTGCTTAGGAAAACTTCTGAGAGCACGAAGGAAGCAAAGGAAAATGTCAGACATCTATTGGACCCTAAGAAAAATTCATGGGCGTCCAATGGATTTCGAGAATATTTTTGGGACTCCAAAGGATCCAAGGAAAAGATTCTGAGACTAGAACAAGTGCTTGGGAAAATTTCTGAGAGCCCACAGGGGTACAGAAAAACATTTGAGAGTCTGAACAAAATAAAGGAAAATATCAGACATCTATTGGACCCTAAGAAAAATTCCTGGATGTCCGATTTATTTCAGGAATATTTTTGGGACTCCAAAGGATTCTAGGGAACTTTCTCGGTCCGAGAATTCGGCTGACACGATTCAAGAGTTTCGTTGACTACGTCACTGTGCGAGTTCGATCGAAGTTTGGGGTCGCGAGAAGAATTCCTCCCTCCCCCCTCCAGAATTCTAGCGGAACCCGATGCGTAGTCTTCCCACGGTTTGATTGCAATTAAACTGTATTACGTTTTAATGAGGGTTTTCGCGGCTCTTTCTGCGAGGTTCCTAATGAGTTAAGGCTGGCGGTCGAAAGTCGCGGAACAGTAGACCTGGAATTATGGGCTGGAACAGTGCGAGTGCGAGTTTAATTCCGCGAAGCATCGTGGCAGCGAGACGTTCGCGTAAGCAAAGTAAGCAAAGTAAGTTCTTTATTATATTTATATTTTTTTCAAATGGAATGCTGGAGTGTTTAGATTATTTTATTCTCGGATAGAAAAGATCGTGAACTGTTGTTGTCACTAACCTGATGCAATTCGTTGTGGTTGACAGCCACTGAAGGTTGACTGTCTCCTTGCTTGCAGGTCAGTGCCTCTCAGGGAAAGGTAAACGGAGATAGTCTTGTCCAGGGCCAGTCTCACCTGCGTCAAGAACCACTGGTCAGTGAATCTTCACCCAGTTTCTTTAATTAACACTTTATCACACCGTTGTCTAAATTGGCGAAACAATATTCATTTTATTATTCTTTCAGTGAGCTTCCACAGCAGTGAATTTTTATTAGAGGCCAAATTAAAAGTGATTTCGAAACTTAGTGGTTCGATGAGAAATATATAATAGATAGTTGAATTAATAATAAAGACATCCATAATTGATGGGCAAATATTGAACAAATGGAATTGTTGCCAGCAGCAGATTGCACGCAGCGAAAATGCAAGGCTGGCTTAGAGTAAACATTTACAGAACACTTGGCACGAATATAAACGCGCCAGAGTTGCTGCAAAAAAAGAGGGGAAGTGGAGAAATTAATAAGTTCCATGCTCAGTACCATTTTATTCGTCGATTCGTTCGCATCGGGCGGCGTGTTGGTTTGGACGCGGCGTATTGGTTCGGCGCGAGTACTGATCATTCGAGTAGTGATTCTCAATGTTAATATTATTTGAGATTAGTATTGAATTTTTGTATAAAAAAATTTATATGTATATTGATTTTTTATAGAAATATTATTTGAGGTTAATATTGAATTTTTGTAAAAAAAAATGATACATTGATTTTATATAAAAATTCAATATAAATTTCAAATAATATAAAAATTTTATATAAAAAATCAATATACAATTTTTTATATATATATAAAAATTATTTATTAATTCAAAAATCTCTTTATTATATAAACATATTTTACATAATAATTTAATAATATCCCCAATAATATTGAATTTTCACTCCTCTATAATCCAGGTACTAGTAAAATCATTTTATCAATTTCGTTTTCGATTTAATCTTGTGTTCACTTTGTCGGCCGGTGTAAAATAATTGTTCATTTCCCTTCGTCCCAAAAAAACAAACTCGGGGCGAAAATAATAGATGAACAAAAATTGCGTGCTTGGGGATGAACGATTAAAATGCAATTCTCTTTTGCGTCGAACGAAACTTTGTGCAGTGTGTTCGCCGTTAACGTTTTTCATCACGGCCTCGCGACTTCAATGCCCAAGGTATACCCAAAAGTATATTGTTTACTCCAGCAATGTTTCCCATGCATAATACATGATCGACTCCACTTGATCATTCCTGCTGGACGTAATCACCGCGAAGTATTAATGATTAAACGGGAAGGCGTAGCGAGGCAACATCAAGTGGCACGCTAATTACAGAATTTTCAATTCTGCCCGGCTGTTTCAATCGTTTCTGAATACGTCCGATGGCTGGCTGCAAAATTAATGAACATTCTGTCCCGGGTTTTACATTGATGCGCTCTCGCGAACTTCGCCGTGCATTTACGTAACCATATGTAAAGTAATTTGTCAAATCATTTCGAAATGTAAAATCGTTTTCAGAATCATCAAACCGAAATTAAATGTTTTCTCCAGCAGAATCGAAATCGTGATTACGCATTACAATTTATCGGATATTTTTCACCAATAAAATGCCAGACAAAACAGATTTGCAAAAATGTTAGACTGAAATGAAGTTGTTTTCGTGGATAATATTTTTTCAGTATTCCTATAAATCTTTTTGTTATAACAATAGTGTTTATATATATTATATATATTGTTAATTAATATATACATTATATTAATATATACAATATATATATATATATATATATATATATATAATTTTATTAATATATATATAGCACAGGTTTATTATAATTAAAATAATGCTTGCGAAAGGCTCTTACCTCTCCGTTCAGGAAACAATAGAGGGTGGCGATGAAGAGGCCCTGGAACGATTGCAGAAAATGAGTGGAGTAGGACCACAATGCAAATTTCTTCACGTTGTGCAATGGCGCCTCGATCATGAACAGCACATTGGTGATGCCAAGCAAGGGTAGAAGCACCACTGCTGCCCTGACAGCTTTCCTGAATTTGAAAGAAAAACTATAATCCAGTGAAAACAGGTAACACGAAATGTTAAGTACTAAAACTCGATGTACTCGAAATCATCCCCAGGTGGTACCCGAAGGGTGACTGCGAAATTCCATTTACTCAGTTTGTTTATTCGATTTCTACTGAATTCGTTAATTAATCTCTCGGTTCAATTTACGTACAGAACTTGCTCGATCTCGCTGGTGTGACTCTGACGCAGCTTCAGGACGAGCACCCTGACGATGTTCAGCAGGAAGAGAAAATTGAGCTGAAGAAGTGAAAATGGGAAATCCTAAAAAATTGTGTACCCAATCTATCACAGGAAACGATTATCCTCCTCGTTCGGAATTGAAATTGGTATGAATCTCGAATGAAATAAAATTCGATTTATATTTCGAAAAACAAATGTACCGTGTGACAAATGTTTTTCAGGAATATTTCTGACTCAGGAATTTTCCACACTGATGCAAACGGACGTTCTGTGGAAGCCGAGTGCCTTGGTTTACGTTACATCGAGGATATCATCGAGATTTCCTGCGATCGGGAAGCTTTCGAAGACTTGTCTCTCACCAATATCACTGCGAATCTGGGTCCCTCGAGGATCCAAAAGTAGGAAGACAAATTGTATCCGGACCAACATCTGGAAAACCTATCATTCGTCGTTCCCGTGAGAAATGTTACTGCAATTTTGCGCGATATTTATTCAATAACGTGTCGCGCGATGCCTGGATCATCGGGGACCCTGCTGCACCTTCGATTTAATACAACGTCATTCCCGGTGCGATACTTGGGAGACGAAGCCCGTTAAAATGAGTATAATGAAGGTACAGCATGGGTCACAAATGACCCACCCAATTCGAACGACGCACAGTGGCGTAATTACTCAACATTGAAACTGCTGTAACTTTGCTAAAATTTATCCAAATTTGATGAAAAAAGAACCATTTTAAAGCTTGAAATTTCTACTTTTTTGTAATTTTTTGCTGAAATAATTACAAATACCCCACTGTGCGAAGTCTGAAAACATTTAACGCAATACAGAGGAAGAAACCGAGACTCACTTCGACTTTGGATGATAATAGAAGGCTGTGATCACTGCCCAGACGAGGGTCATCACGACCGGACATCCCCAGCCGACGAACCGGTACATCCGGTAGTAGGACGTCTCTTGGAACACCGTCACTGCGACACAAAACAGAATTGGCGAAACAAAAAACGTTGTAAAAGCAGGGACGAGAACGAAGACGTCTAACAATGAAGGACATCTTTAATTCCAGCCAGAAACGGGTCGGAGATCCAGGAATTTTTAATCAAACCGGGAACCTCCTCTGTACACCCGACGGAAAAACTCTGTGTGTGCACGGAGCCGAGAAATGTTTAATTTTCGCATAGTTAAACGAACCCCGAACGTGCCTCTCGCTGTTGGAAAACCCAGCGTGGTTATAGCGATTTTAACCCTCCAACTTATGCCTCCCATTTTTCGTCAAATATTAGGGCAAACCTTAGTAAGTATTAGCTTCGTTTTTTTATTTTTAAATTATGAATAAACGGAATAAATGGAATAAATGGACATAGAAGGAGACAGAAATTTTTAAGAGGATAAATTAGTGTCGCATATTTCTCAAAAATATGTACTCCATTTTTAACGAACATTTGATAAATTTAATTTTGTATTTTAGTGATTGTATGAACTCGATCATGCACAACATTTTTGTCTCGATTCGTGAACAGATTAGCAAGATAATATGGTTCACTGGCATGATCAATATTCATACAGCCAGGCCCCCTGCCACTGGCGTCGTTTGTGTGCGTATAATAGTGTTCTGGCGTTCATGTAGGTCAGAAATAACAACATTAGGTCGGTTAATTAACTACTAGTTCATAGAGATGCAAATTACGTTGTTCATTGTGAAGATTTATTTTAATGTATTTTTACGAAAAGGTGTCAGCAGTATATTATTTATTATGATGCAGGGAATAAATTTATTTTTCTCGTTGGTAATGTGGTAACTCACCAGTGACCATGTTGTGGAGGAACAGGCCTTCTATGAACATCCACATGAACATCGCGGTTTTCGCGTACTCGAGAAGAGCGTAGCTGGCCTCGCAAAGGACAGGCTGGAAGGGAAAGAAAGTTTTTTTTCGATTGGTCTTCTTCTTTGCGGAGGATCTTCAAGTCTGCTATAATATAGGCCAGCATCCCCTAATTTAAGAGTTTATACGCAGTGAACCGGAAGATCTCCAAGTTACGGGCAATTTCACTAAAATATTCACCGACCCCTCGACTCCATAAAAATAGTAGGAAGGAAATTTTAAAACTTGGGAAGATATGAAAAGGATCTCCACAAGAATATGTTTATAGCTCTTTGAAGAGAAATTCCATCGACTTGAAATTTTCTAGTTAACTAGTTTAAATAATTCTGCTAACAAAGGGTCGCATCCCCTAATTAAAGAGTCTATACACAGTGGACCGAAACATCCCCACGTTACAACAATGAGCAAAGTTAAAACATAAAATACATCGTGAAAGGACCTCCACAAATACGTTCATAACTTTTTGAAAAAAAATTCTATCTAGTTGAAATTTTCTAGGGAACTAATTTAAACCATTCTGCCAACCAAGCAAAAAAATAAAAAAATTCCCAGTTCCCAATTTGAAATAATAATTAGTCGAAAGTACTCACAGTGTTTCCTATTCCTCTCTGGATGCCATAAGTCTTCCTCCTCAGTATTTCAATGTCTATGTACACGGTTAATCTTATGAGAACCTGCACCACCATGGCGACAAACAGGTTTTTGTGTATCCTGGTTCTAGTGTTCCTTAGAGACCTGCAATGAAGAAAACAATTCCATTTTTCAGACTGAATTAATTAAATTCTTAATGGACTCCCCTGTTGAAGCAATACGATTTTTTCTATCTAGCTTGCTTGAAGTAATTCAGCTACAGACGAATGGAAATAAATATATGCTCTGAGTACTAACGAAGCCTGAGTTTATATATTCCGAGATCTTTGACGCCATTAGAGCGTTCATTCCATTACTGTTGTGTCTTGGGACAGGATTAACCTAGTTCCATGGCGCAGAAGGATACCTTCATTTTTCCCAGGTAAATCATTTTCATCCATGACATCGTGTTTCTCTTTTACAAGATATCAAAAGATCTTACCCGATTTTCCAAGAAGAGATGACTTCACTTATCGATCAGCTCGTGTTGCATTTATAAGTCAATTACATTTATATCATAACCACGACTGATTGTAACGTAGAAAATACTTTATATATATTAATTACAAAAATATATTGAGTATATTTTCGAATATATTCAAAATACAATTGAATATATTCAAAATAGAATTGATTATATTCAAATTAGAAAATACCTTATATATTAATTACAAAAATATATTAAGTTTAAAATTTACTTTTGAAAAGGCTTAAGTGAAACAAATAAACCAACCATGATCCAGCTGTATCAAGCTGAGCGAAATATCTCGGATAAAATCGCGGAGATAGAGTAGGAGAGTTTGCAGAACGACGATAAAACACTTAGAGAATATTTCCCAAGCTTCCTGGCCACGTGGCAAATAAAGGAATTGAATCACACTTTTCAAATAGCTCACCTAAACCGACAAAAGATGGCGAGAGAGGCGAGTAAAGCAACCAGAGAGACGCTCAGTCCGACGAACTCCAAGGTGCGGGTCTTCTCGGCAATGTCCACTTTCATCTGTAAGAATAGTGTTCGGCAAGGTATCAGTGTAATGGTTTCTGGAGATTCCGTTTCGTTGAAGAAATATCGATGCAATAAGGGTAACGGTCCTACACCCCGTGGCACAACAAAACAACCACAATTTAAAAGTATAAATAATTACTTTATAATAATATTTATAACAATTGAAACACAACAAAATAACATAAGCATTCATTTATTGTGACAAAGAAACGAGCAACTAAACAAAGTTTTAACTCCGTAAAATAATAGTTTATACTTCTAACTTGTGAATGTTTTCTCAAAAATCGGTATTAATGGCTCCGATCGGAAACATTGTGCCACGGGGTGTATTTGTCAGATGTAAGTCGACGCTCCGGCGAAAGAGACGTTAGCTTGATGATTTATGGCCGCAGGGGGATATGAGGAATCGTGACATATTGCTCGGAAGTTACATCTCCATCTGGAGTGGCTTCGGAAAAATTCATGAGCGACTTGATAAATCGCGCGTCGTCCCTATCGTTCTTACACAATTTTCAATTTAACTCGATGAAGGCAGATCAACTGAAAAATTCTCATTAATCTACATTAACCCCTTGCTGAATTTTAACCAGTCAGTGCAGCGATGAAGATTCTAGCAAAGTTTAACAAACATGAATTTCATGCCTTTCTTTTCAAGTTCTTCATCCTTCACTGCATCATTTTTTTAGCTGGGTTGAAAAAATTGAAAGAAGGTCAATTTTAGTGTTTTATTCGAGGGAAAAATTTAAAAAAAAATGGTTAAAACAACATTTTCAGAAAAATAAATACATTTTAAAATATTTAATTTCTTCCTTATTTTTGGGCACACAATTTCGATAAATTAAAAACTATTTTCAAAGGAATTTTTACACTTAATTGTATAAATTGAACATTGAGAATTTGTTCGAACATGATGTTGGTTGAAATCGCAGTCTCAAGTACGAAAAAAAATTGCAAAACTGGAATTTCAATAATGATTAATTATTTGAAATTAAATTAAATTAAAGAAATTAAATATTTAACATTTACGATCGACACAATTGATTATGTATAATTTAAAATAGTAATAAAATACATTCTTAGTTTACCGTATACTACCCTCCGTTTTAAGGAAGAAAATGTACTTCGAAGGTACCAAAACGAAGAACTTCGCCGTTCAAAATGCGTGAATATGCGAACAGCGCGCGAGCTTCCTTCAGGAAGACGTGAAAGTTTAAAAATCATGCGTTTGTATTCAAAAGCGACGAGCTCTCCGGTAACCTGGCGCTCAATATTCTCCGGGGGTTCGCATAATGAGCCGCGCGTTGCACAGTTTATTCCGTTAAGTTCCTCGATCGCAGGACAAAAGGGGGAATCCCCTTTTTTCGCAGTATAACTGGCGGTGGGATGGGGAATGGGACGGGGGAGATGCCCCTAATCGATTGCCTTCGCAAGTTAATTTCTTCCAATTTCTAAGCGGGGAATCGATTTGGCCCACTTCCGTGGTACTTGAAACTTTAACAGCATAATTGTATAGACGCTCGCCTCGGTGTTCCGTTTTCGACCTCTTTTTCCATCCTCGTGCCCATGGAAACACATACGACGACGCCTGTTGACAATGACGACTAGACTACGGATGTTCGTGCAATTTTTAATTTTTCTAGAGAATCTAGAGAAATTTCTAGAGAAATCTCTCTAGAGAAATTTTAAGAAAGTGGTAACGAGAACAATTCTATTTTAATTGGTAACTAGCTGACCCGACAAACGTTGTTCTTTCCTTTCAATAAAATTCTTTCTGATCGTTTTGTGAATTTGTGAAAAGCTATTGGAAATGTGTAACGAACAGAACAAAAAGGAATTACGCATAGCCATCGTTCGAATCGTGAGTTATGAATCTTTCATACAAAAATCACACAGAAAAAAGGACTTTCATTTTGTCCCCAATTTTTCCAGGCAATTTTTCCAATTTTTCTTTTTATAAAAACCTTGTTCGGAATATTACGAACATTTTTTTTTTAAATTAGTCAATCGGTCCAGGCGTTCTAAAGTGATGTACTTACCAACGAACATCATTTAATTTTTATTTATATATATATTACTATTTTTCCAATCATTTTATTCCATTTCAATCCATTTTATTTTTTAACCGACTTCAAAAAAGGAGGAGGTTACTCAATTCGACCTGTATGTGCCTTTCTTTGCTTTTTTTTCTATTATAATTTTATTTTATAATTTATACTCCCCTCCTTTACAGGTTCCCCCACCACGTACCTAACTCAGCAAGAAAGTTTCATTTAATAAATCGTACTGAATTCTGTTGAATTAAATACTGCAGCATTTTTTGGAAATTTTTATAACCCATAAAAATGCATAAAGACTCGCAGTCTAGGTCTTCTTGATTCTTGGATAATTCCCTGCCATAAACCGCGAGCAACGGCAGCGCGAAGACATTAATTGATACTTCCCGAAAATTGGGTTTACCGAGTCGCGATGTGATCTACAAACTGATCGCTGGACGCCTAACTTTGTAATCAATTATGGAAGTCGATCGGGCCCGCTGCTGGTTACGTAGATTGTAGTATCCAGGTAGCAGCTGTGGTCGCCACACTCCATCAATCCACCCACGTGCTAAATAGCTCGGGGGAGTTTCTTTGGTGTTTACTTTGTTTTTACAGACTTCGAACACCTCGCCAGGTACCGCGTGGTATTTCCTGGATATTACAGATTTACTCTTGTTGGAAAGTAAGCTATTCACACTTTGTGCCACGACAATGGGTAATGAGGAGACACAAAGGGTGTAAAGGGTGTAGCAGACTAAGAATGGTGAATCGGCCACACCCTGGATTTTTATTAAATTTTATTTTATTATTACATTTTATTATTTTATTTTATTGTGTGGAAAACATTGGTTTTAGGTTGAAAGATAACCTTCCACAATTTCAAGTCGTTAACCCTTCATATAAGGAATATATAAGGGTAAATAGCCTCGATCATTTTTTTTCTCGGTTGTTAATTAAGATATTCTGATAAAAAAATACTAAAATACTCGTGCTTACGACCTTTATAATATACATATTTTTCACAATTGTGATCAAATTATTAAGGGTAGAAAAAAATTATTTAATATTTTAGGGGTGGGAATTTCAAACAACCCTTCGAGTGACCACTTTCAAAAAATTGAACAACACTGTTAGGTTACATTGTTGAATTTTTTGAAAGTGGTCAGTCGAAGGGTTGTTCGAAATTCCAGACGCGCAAAGGAGATAGCAGATTAAGATGTCCCGCAGAAATTGAAAGCTCATCTAAGTTCCTGATGGCAGAGATAGTGGCGAGGGAAGTTGGGAAGAAGATCTAATCGACAGGTACTCACGTTGCCTTCGATGGTGTTCGTGTAAACTTTCCCGTGTAACCGCAGCATTTCCGGTGTCAGACAGGTCGTGTAGTTCGCCCATCCGTGCGACGAATCCTCGGCACTGGTTCCGTTCTGACCCTCCCAGCGACCGTTGTAACCACACTTCTTCTCCACGGATTCTGTGCAAACAACCAGCATGGTCAACCCTCTCTCTCCCTATTTCTCTCTCTGTTGAACGTCTACCATGCAAAACAGGTTAGGCTCACGGGGCTGGATCGATCTACTTCGGGACTAGCAGGAACACCTCGCAAGACAAACCTAACTGACGGCTATGAATTTCGAGAACCCGCCGAGGAATAACAGAATAGCTATGCTAACTAAGCACGAAATTATACGTATAGCATACAGTGCACGACAAGTGTATACGGCACTATTCAGACATTTGATCAGACTCTGCTCGCAGTTATCATGAATGACATGGTTAAAATAAAAATGATCTTCGTTGATTATTTGCAAAATAAAAAATTATGAAGACGATCGTATAACAAGATGGAAAGGAATGTGCAGAAAATATATGCGGTAGGGATGAAAAAATATTTTGAATTAAATTGTATAACAATCATATAACACTATTAAAAGAAACGAACAAAAATTGTATGTGGTAGGGATGAAATAGTACTTCGAATTAAATGATATGAAAAATCAAAGATTACGAAGACGATGGTATAATAAAATTGAAAGGAACATACAAAAATGGTATACTGTAGGGATGAAATAGTACTTTGAATTAAATGATATGCAAAATCATGAAAGGAAAGGAAGGTGCAAAAATTGTATGCGGTCTGTATGAAACAATACTTTGAATAATAACGATAAATACATTAAATTAAAATTCTATCAAATCTCTCTCCCACTCGGCGAAGGCCCGACAGGCACGGAGATCATCGTTGATTACCATAAAATCGATTAACACAGTAAACAGGGATTAATGAATTCAATTCGAGATTTCCGTTCTACATTATCTTTATGTAAATCGCTATTTGATTTTCCCCCGGGCGTCGGTTTTTCGTGACCGAAACGCGAATCTCTCCGAGCAAAAATGTCCCCCGAACCCGTCGGGGCTCGTTCTCTCGGGAACTATTCCAGCGATTACTGTTTGCGCAAGACAATTAACGCGAACTCTTCCGAAAAGCCTCTCGTTCACCTTACAACAGAAAATTCACCGAATTGAATAAATTCTTCGGCCGCGCATGCAAAGTGGTACCTACTGGTAAAATGGTTCATATTCAAATTGTTGTATTATTGTGAAAAAAAGTCGTAGGACACTGTACATAGGGTCATTTCATAGAGCAAGGTTCCCACTTAATCCTTATACTGAGTTTGGACTGTTTTTAGTTGTGGACTTAGCCCAAAAAATAATTCGAAACAGACTGAGTACTGCACAGACTGTAACTCACTCTCCAAAGAGAATTTAAATTTAAATATGAATCTTTTAATCGCAGCAAAAAGGAACACTATTTTTTTTACCACGATGTCTCTGTTATAATTTCATAACCTAGTAAAAATGTTAAAAATCCATTGAAATATTTCACATACACAAGACTAAAAAGCAGAAAATAATTATATAAATAAAAATAAATTTTTTTAAAAACGGACTAAAAAGTATAAAATAATTTTACGAATTAGAAAAATTGTGATTGTGAATTTTGAATTGCTATGAAAATATTTGTAAGATTTCCACAGACCAAACTAGATTAAACTAAAAAATAATTTAAAACAGACTGACCAGGACAGAATAATTTAACGGTTTCTGCAACAAAGAAAATTAACTCTGTGACAAGCCTAACAGATCCCAGGACAGCCCGGAGCTACGGTACTTGCTCGAACTCCTTTTCATTTATTTCTTAACCTACTTTACGATCCGGAAACCGCGAGGTACTTCATCGATATTCTTATTCTACCGCGAACTTCGTTTGTTTCTTCTCTTGGCGTTTTCTTGCGGAAATGAAGTAGGCCATCGCGCCCCATCCGTTGGCAGTTAAACGACGTCGGAAATTCAACGTGGCCACTTGCCCGTCACGCTCCCGCTCAAGCCACAGGAATTACATATCGAGGGAAAACAAACCGAGGAAAGTTACCGTCGCTCCGACACAAAAAATTTCTCGTCCCTGTAGCACTCCGGCGAGCTGGGAAAGCCACGGGTCCAGATCAAAGGAAGGTACACGTGTCCCTCGACAGAATTTTCATGTTTACTCGGCTGGGAAATAGAAATGAAAGCCTTTTAAATTCCGAGTTTTTCCTACTTAACAATAGTCCTGTTGGGAGAACCCTGCGAAAACGTTCACGATACTTTTTCGACGGCGTCGAAATTTGTTGAGAAAAATTGTTGAGACTGGTCCGATTAACTCAAGAAATATAGTAGTTTTACCTTATGTTGAAGGCATTTCAAATGATTTAAAAAGAATTTTCAAAAAAGTGGGAATACATATAATTTTTAAAATACCTCATTACTTAAAATACTTGTTT